>CAUYQG010086434.1:0-21443 GCA_963574415.1 Tarsius wallacei
GGAAGCAATTAATGGCAGTAAATACCTGTCTGGGGATGGGGGGACACTTCTTACAAACAAGGGTGCCTGAATGAGACATATTTGTGTACCTAACCCTTAAATGTACCCCTCAATACCACAATAAAAAAAAAAAAAAGAAAAAAAAAATGTCAATACTAAAACTAAAAGCCTGATATTATTGATGAGATGCTATCTTAGGGGTACATAACGGTCTCCAAAAGTCAACATTTACTAGAACCATCTGAAAGTTAAAAAAATAACTCAGGCTATAATAAAATGACAGCTAGTGCTCATCCAGATTTTAACAAGTATCTGGATGTTTGGCATTGCATATAAAAGTTCCAGATGGTTGACTAGATTTCTCACTCTTCATTTGGATGTTTTACCCAAGAGTTTCATTCAGTTTTAATGCTCATTCACGGGGACAATTTGTGGCAGACACATAACTTTCAGTGATAGTCTTATCTTCTATTAACAGAACATGAGTCATATTTGGGCATGCCATCTTTCAGCAGATTAAAATAATATTAGTACACAATTAAATTATTTGCATATTTGTTTTCTTTGATCTGAGGAAAAAAACAAACTGCTTTTTCTCTCTACTCTCACACTCAACACAGAACATTCCTGTGACCAGATGTGTGGGGATTATTTCCCACACACCAAGCAGTGCTCCATCTGGGTGTTTTACAATTTAACTCAATTCTGACACTATTTACCTGAAGTTAGAGTCAGATCTCACAGGGTAAGGGTCAGTTCCACAAGACTGTTCCTGTTTTAGATGCCAATTGCAAACCCGACATTGTAATCTCTGCTTCTGACCAACTGGCTGTAAATTGGGGGTTCCAAGGATCACCTTCTCAGGTTAGATTAATTCTCTAGAGTGGCTCACAGAACTCAGGGACACATTTTTCTAATGTTTACCCATTTACTACAAAGGATATTTCAAAGGATATAGATGAACAGCCAGATGACAGATGCATAGGGCAAGATATGTGGGAAAGAGTAGAAAGCCTCCATGCCCTCTGGACACATCACCCTCCAGGTATTGCCATGTGCTCAGCAATCTAGAAGCTCTCAACTCTGCTTGTCCTTTTGGGTTTTTATGGAGGTCTTTTTCTTTAACCTAGGCACTTGACCATGTACATTGTTGATCATCTCCATCTTCAGCTACTTTCTCCTCCCCAGGTGTGAAGGTCTTTTTCTTTAACCTAGGCACTTGACCATGTACATTGGTGATCATCTCCATCTTCAGCTACTTTCTCCTCCCCAGGTGTCGAAGGGATGGGCTGAAATTCCCAACCCTCTAATCATGCCTGATCTTTTTGGTGACCGGCTCCCATCCTGAAACTATATATAGGGGACTCCCAGCCACCCAGTCATCTCATTACATACAAAAGACACTCATCACTCTGGAGATTCCAAAGGTTTTAAGAACTTAAGCCAGAAACCAGAGGCAGAAAACCAAATGTTTGTTTCCTATTATATGACAATATCACACTTGATAACCACTTTGAACTTAATCCTGTGCCTTACAATGATCTCAAAATACAAAGTTGACTCCATTTCAAGTAATATTTCGAGCTGAACAATAGTGGGTATTCAATAAATTTTTAATTCGCATACAGTCACATGTTGCTTAACAACAGGGATACCTTCTGAGAAATGCATCGATAGACAATTTCATTGATGTGGAAACATCACAGAATGTGCTCACAGAAACCTTGATGATCTAGTCTACTATATACCTAGGCTTCATGGAATAGCCTATTGTTCCTGGGCTACAAACCTGTATAGCATGTTACTGTACTGAATATATTTTGAAAATAGTAAGACAATGGTAAGAATTTGTGTGATAGAATTTTTCAGCTTCATTATAACTTATGGAACAACTAGTATGTATGCAATCTGTCCTTGACTGAAACATTGTTAAGTGAGAGATGGCTGTGTAAACAATAATTGAAGATAGTTTCAAAAACACATAGAAGAAGCAAGGTCTAGAGGTCCTAAGTTAAAGGGGAGAAACTTACAAACATAGAGACAATAGGATTTTGAAGGAAACCGAAATATTTGAAATACCCAGTAATTGCAGCTATATTATTTAGCCCGATTTGCATAATTTGTCTCTCTGACCCTACTAAATAATCAACTTTATTTGTTTGTTTTGTGCTGTGAGGCAGTAGGCATGACAAGAAATATAACAATCTGGGGGTATTCCAGTTTACCTTCTGGAGTGCTGGCTGACAGCAGCTGGATTGGGATCTTTTTTAACACAAGAAATGAAATGTTAACAGTTTATAAATATTGTTTTTCATGGGAATAGAAGTGATGGAAAGGCCGCTGCCTTCTATGTCAAAAGCTATTTAACTATGGATGTGTTAATAAACAAGCTAACAAAATTTAGAGTGTATTTGTATAGAAATGTTAATTCAGGCTACTGAATAGGCACTGGAATTGGAAAACTAGGGTCTGGGCAAGACATTAAACATTTCTAAGCACCAGTTTTCTTGTCATCTCTTAACACGTACTTGGGATATGCATGCATCATTTATAAAACATGCAACTTGTGCTGATCAAATGCATGTAAAATTTCTTTAAATAAACACACCATTCAAGGATAAGTTGTCTATCATTAATATGGAAGACTGTGTAATTTTCTGCAAGGGAGATTCTACCTAATTCCCCTCTAGACTAATTCTGTGCTGACAAGTAGAGGAGCCTTTCAATTCAGTGATTCCTCCTACCTGTATTTAAACATCCTATACACACTGATATGAAAGCATTAACTTTCGTGCAGAATGGCAGCCAATAGTGGGGCAGCTGGTTATAAAATTATTTCCAGTCAAAGGCAAACTTGCAGCACTAGTCATAGTAATTGGCTCTTGCTGAATGTTTAGCTATCCATCTTACAATTTTACGTTTTGTTAATGAATCATTGACACTTCTTGTTAGCTCCTGAGGTTTGGTGTTGCCCTGTGGCAGCCAGGAATTCCACATTTCAATTATTTTGGTTGTTAACTCATCACATATGTTTTTGGCAGTGTTCACTGAGGAAAGAAATCATACGGTTTGGGATGCAATTAAATCTACACTGTTGAAAGAAATAGTGTATGGCCTTTTATTGTGACCATCAAAATCACAGATATTCTTGTCTGTGGATTGAGTAGCAAATGCAAACTACTATTAAAGACATTTAATCACTGTCCACCCTAAAAATTCATAGTTTTTGTTAGAAGTGGAAACTGAATCTACTTAATTTGAAAACAAAAAAGTAGAATAATATAATCCTTTAATCCTTGGAAACTCAAGAATGAGTAAAAAAAAAACAAAAAAACCCAATATGTCTGGTATCTGCTAACAGCAAGAAGAGGCTGTAAAATAATACAACTGGTAAATATTAAATAAAAGCATTTGAAAATAATTAGGTTTGGGCATGGAAGTTAAGAAAATGACATGCTCAAATTAGCTCATCTTTATTAACTAAAATACAAAAAAAATTTACACTAGTAAATTATAAAACCTTTCATTCTGAAAAAAGGATTGAATTGTCCTAGTAACATCCAGCAAGTCATCTTAGTTAGAAAAACAAGAATCAACATGGACTCTTTTCTCTTTTCCGCCCAAACCACACACAAGCTGACCTAAAGTTTATTCATGTTTGCTTTTTTAATCGTTCATGGTCTTAGGCCATTCAGGTTACAATAACAAAATACTACAAACTGCGTAGATTACAAACAACAAAAATGTACTTTTCGCTGTTGCAAAGTCTAGGAAGTCCAAGACCAAGATTCTGGGACAATCACTGTCTAGCGAGGGCCTGCTTTCTGGTTTACAGATGACACCTTCTTACTGTGTCAGCACACAGCTAAAGGGGCAAGGCAGCTCTGTTGGGCTCCTTTTATAAGGACACCAATCCCATTCGTAAGGGCTCTCCTGGCAAGGCCTAATCACCTCCAACAGGCCTAGCTCCCAGTACCATCACATTGGGGGGTTGTGTTTCAACGTATGACTTTTGGGGAAACAAACATGCAGACCATTGCACTTACATTCTTGATTTTTCTCTTAACCATCCCTGCTATTGCTTAAGAGTGTTCATCTTCTATTTGCAGGGCTCCAGCAATAATGAACAACTGCTATTCCCAGTCCCCGGCTCACCGTTCATAGTTCATTCTTCCTCTAAAACCATTTCCATCCCGTTCTCTCATTGTCTGAGCAATGGGAAACTTGCCTACAAATCCTTTCATGACTTTTTCCCCTCATCATTTCTTTCAGTCTTATCATTTGCTGCCCCCCTCTTCCCCCCTTCCCATTCAATCTCATGCTTCCTCAGCCCTCCCTGTGACCTTCTGCGTATCAGTCAAGTGGAAACACTTGCAATTTCCTTCTGCATGACACGTTCTTTTGTGGTGTGTGCTCAGGCTGCTCTTCTGGAGTGAAATTATTCTTCCATCCTGATTACCTGGTGAACATGTACTCCAAGGTCAGTCCTCTTAGACAACCTTCCTGATTCCTTGATTCTGCACAGGAAGAACCAGCCATGTTCCTCTCTTATGTGTTTCATTGTAGTTTGTAATCATTTTCTGCAACTTATTTGTCTTAATTTCTATCTCATGTTTTCATTAAATGCATATTTATTGTTTCCTACGTGCAATACACGACCTCATTAATTTTTGCGTTTCTGGTATTGAACGTAGTCCCTCGCATATAGCAGATATTGAAGGAAAGTGACACTTGAACTGAAGAGAATGGTGACAGTAGTTCACTGATCGTAAAAGAGAGTAGGATGTGACATGAAAGGAAAGAGATATTGTTGGAGAGTTAAGCAGAAGTCAGTAATAAACAGCTTTGTTTGTGTTGGCAATTGTGCAGATTTATTTCTATAGGCTATGGGGAGGATTTTCCAAAAATGTGAGTGGTATTACATAAAGCATCTTGGAAACAGTAGTAGGATGGCTGTATTTGAAATGGGCATGTTGGGGAGAGAACATAAAGAAGTGAATTGATGCAGAGATGTAAGGGTCAGACAAGAAGCAGATCCATCAGTGAGGAGCCCATTGGAGCAGTCTAGGTAAGAGGTGATGAAGCCTGAGGTAGAGTGGTGGCAATTGAAATGGAGAAGAAAGCATGTATTAATATAGATACCCTACTTAGATGGTCACAAATTCATGCTGTGTGCTTTCTTATGGTAATTGGGACAAAGAAGAACCTAGAATGATTTCTAGGTTTCTAGTTTAAACCACTGGAGAGAAGGAAGGCCTTCATATAAAATTAAAAATAAAGGAGAAGTGTCAGTTTTGGGGAAGGAAATGGGTAGTGTTTAGAAAATGTTAACTCTACAGATGCTTATGGAATCACTAACTGGAGGTTTCTAGATGACAGAAAAGCATTGTTATTCAGAGATCCTGAGAAAGAGCAGGAGTAAAGAAAGGGAATCAATGTGCATAGGAGAAATTACCTGGGGATGACTTAAAATGTGAGAAGAGGATGTGGAGATAATAACCTTAGAGAATATATTTAGAGGAAAGAAAAGAAAGATGAAGATAGAGACTGAGAAGTTCCTATTCCCTTAGAGTTTAAGATCCAGAAAGTATTGTTTGCAATAAACCAATAGAAGACATATTTTTAAATAAATGTGTAGTATATAGCTGAAAAATATAGAGACATAAAGTAAAAAAAGAAATTGAAAAAATTCACTTAGGTTTTGACCATTAGACTCTCTGAGGTTTTAGAGAGTAGGTTTAAATAGGTGGTTGGGACATGGTCCCTATTTAGTAGGTGGAAGTTCAAATGAATGTCAGGAGCTACAGATATGTGACAAAATTTATTGTCTAAAAATATTGCTGTAAATAGAAGGAAAAATGGGGTGATAGCAAGGGATTTAGGTGTGCTAAGGAAGTCATATGTGAGGTCAAGTGAGATGTTCTTTTAACCACAGTATTGTTTGTTTTCCTATGTTTTTAGCTGCTCCTTTTCTAATTTGCTGGTTTCTTTGCCTAAACACATGACATTTTGTTTCCATGTTCAGCCTTATTTCTTTCCCTACTATCTGTTCTTTCAGACTTTGTTTTTAAATGCCTATGACTTTCTTCAATATTAGCTTCTATTTTTTTTTTATTCTTTTATCTCAAGTTTCTGATATTGATCCTAGACTGTTTCAGTTTTGTAGTATGAATGTCTACACATGGGTAACATTTTGGCAGTACTAATTAAGCAGTTACAAACTTGAACTCATCATTACCTCCAAGGTACTTGTTCCACCACCTTTGCTGATTTGAAATAGTTACTATCAACTTGTGCCAAATGACTAGATCCTGTTTGTTCCTTGTAATATCTCTTCGGTCTGTGCTGCTCTTGTTTTTCCTGTTGTCACTATCCTATTTAGTTTTTTATCTTTCTTGCTAGCATACTATAATTATTTCCCTGAAAACCATCTAAAAAAAAATCTGAAGAATTTGCTGGTCTCTAATGCATTATTTTGATTATATCTCTTCCTTATTGAGAAAACTTGAATGGTTGACTATCTATAGAACAGTGTATGTTAACTTTTTGGATTGACCTTCTAGAAAGTTAATTATACCCATTGATGAAAAAGATTTGATAAGTAACTTAATCAGGAAATAACCACAACCTGTAGTTAGAGAATTAGGATTTGGAAGAGTAACAAATAACTCAGAGTTTAAATAAGTATCTATTTCAAAGAAAAACAATTGTTTGAGATAACACGGTCGTTTACCTGTGATCACGTTATTAACTACAAAGAGTAATGAAAATTTCCCTTCTACAGTAATTAGATATATCTCATTTGCTTAGCTCACCTAAAAACAATCTTTACTGTGAAAAAAAAAAGTGTTGTATGTCTGTGAAAATCTGGCTCTTCACCCTTTACCATTTTAAATTACTATTTATGGTTTCTAAGACACAGTCTTCTGACTTTGGCTTTCAAAACTATCTGGCCAAACAAGTCCACATCCAGTTGAAGTCACTTCCTCTGCGTTTCGACTATTTCTTTAAACTTAGACTGTGACATCGTCTCCTTCCTGGTTGGGTCTCTAGCCTGACAGCTTTCAGATTTGACCTGCAAGATTGGCTCTTTCCTTTGTTGCAGCCTGATTGCCTTCATACTTGAACTGCTGCCTGATCTCTTCTCTGAGCTGCTACCCTGACAGCTCATCCTGTAGATTTTGGATTTGTCAGCCTCCTTAATCACACGAGCAATTTCTTAAGATAAACCTATTTCTCTCTAATGTTCTGTTTCTCTGGAGAATCTTCATTAAGACAAATTTTTGTACCAGGAAAGGTTCTCAAGTTATAGTATCTTTTGAGTTTTCTGAATTGGTTTTAGGTTTTTGGAATTGGATCTCTAATTCGATTAGGTTTAAAGACATTAATGAATCTATTCCAGTCACAGAAAGAGCACTGATAGTCCACAGTGTGATGTGGCAATAGAGATATGAAAAATATCACCACTGGACACTCCTAATCAAACATGTATAGGAGGAAAAGATCTGAGTAACGATGTCTATGATACCTTTAAACATTTTTGTCAAACTAATGAATAATGAGATTGGCCGCTTTTTCTTAAAGTTGCTGGACAAAACAGGGATAAAAAATAGTAATTTAAAGGATTTGAATTACCAGAAAAATGCTGCATCATTGACCTGAGAGCATGTACCCTAATGAGCTCCTTATCTCTTATAGCTGCAGAGTTGAGATTGTTGAAAAGTAAACCTTGAATCTCACGTTCCAGTGGCTAGAGTACAGCATAAATGGAATGCCCGGCTGTCTCAGTCTACTTTCTCCTTCTGTAATAGAATACTGCGCACTGGGTAAACCATAAGCAATAGAAGTTTATTTGGCTCACATTTCTGGAGGTTGGGAAGTCCAAGAGTGTGGCACTGGCATCTGACAGGGGTCATCACATGGTGGAAGGCAAAATGTAGAAGCAGACTCATATGAAGGAAAGCATTGGGTGCTGGGTTTGCTTTATAACAACCCTTTCTGGTAATAATTTACTCACTCTCATATTAATGACATTAATCCATTCAAAAGTGCCCCATCTTCATGATCCAATCACTTCTTGTTAGGCCCCACATGTTAATACTATTGTGTTGGGGATTAAATTTCCAACACATGAACTTTGGGGAACAAATTCATATCATAGCACCAGTGTGTCTACTGTTAAAGAGAGGGCATTAACTAGAAATAAATGGAACTCTGAAAGTTGGAATGAGGACATGTGGGGAGATCCTGATGAAACTGCATATATTATGCCTCTAAATTCTGGTGAGTCTCCTTTGCAATAGAAGCAGCCTCCCCACCCATATTTGAGAAGATTAACCCCACATTGCCTGAAGAAATGGTAATGACTTCCTCACTGCATGACAATGCTGATTTTTCTCAGGACCATTTTTATAACCCATCTTTGCTTCTGGATGTATAACTAGACCAGTCCCATCAGGTTCCTAAAGGTGAGTTACAAAGTGTGACTTATGAAGAGATGTGTTACACTTTAAAAAAACATGGGAATATGTGTGGGGATAAATATTAAAGGTATAGGAATTAATGATGGAAGGAACATGTAGTTGGATCAGGTTGAATTTATTTATATGGACCCACTAAGCAGAAATTATGCATATAGTATTACAGCTCAGGGAATTAGAAAAAGAGTGTTTTCAGTCGTGTTCGCGATGGTTGTGTCATGTTAGGTGGACTTTGTTACTGTTTTACTTAGAGGTTAGGTTTAATTTAAAGAGATGTATATGAGTGGAAGTTCACAAGAGGTAGATTTTTGATGAGTTATTTTATATGTCAACTTGACTGGGCCTTGGTATCTGGATATGTGGTCAAAACTTATTCTGGAAATTAGTTTGGGTAATTTTGATGAGATTGACATTTAAATTCATAAAACTCCAGTAAAACAGATGACTATGAAAATGTGAGGGACATCATTCAATCAGTTGAAACCCTAAATAAAACAAAACGATTGATCTCCCCTAAGCAATAGGGAATTCTGCAGTAGATACTTTTTGAACTTACACTGCAGCACTAGCTCTTTTCTGAGTCTCCAACCTGCTGATCCACCCTACAGATTTTGGACTTGCCAGCCTCCTTAATTTCATGAGCCAATATCTTAAGGTAAATAAATAAATATCAAATATATATTCACACACATATATATCCACACATATATATGTATGTGTGTGTATGTATATATGTGTATGTGTGTGTGTGTGTGTGTGTGTGTGTGTGTGTGTGTGTGTGTGTGTGTTGTACAGGTATGTCAAACTTAAAATCTAATTTGTTCTAGGATAATACTCACAAGATCAAGTGCGTAAATCAAGAATTTTCTGTGTTGATATTTGATGTATCAATTTGCTGGTCTTAACTTTTCCAATCCATCTTGCACATTGTAGCCAGAGGATCTTTCTAAAGGCACAGATATGAACATGCTATTATCCTCTTTTGTAAAATTCTTTAATAACTCTACATAACCTTTTGAAAAAGCCAGATTCCTCAGTATGGTCTACATGGCTGTGTTCCTGTCCCTCCTGCCCTCATTCCTCCCATGCTGTTTTTCCACTTGTAAATCTTTTGTCTTCAAGCTGTTGCTTTTGCCTAGAATAACTCTCCCCTGATTTTTCTTCTTGGTGAATAACTACTTACCTTTTAAGTCACAGTTCAAGTAGTCCAAGGGACACCCTTTCTTTCTTGTTTTGGCTAACATTGGATATTTCTACTCTGTGTCCTCAGATGCTGTTTACAGGCAATGGGGACTTGTGTCATCTTGACTTGACTTTCCATTCATCTTATCTTTCCATATCTCACACTACACCCTGTACTAGAAGTGAAGCATAACACTTATGTTTACCACTGTACCACATGGACACCAGTCCCAACCAAGGCTATTTATAAAACATCTTATGCTTGCCTGATTAAGCAGAGACAGGTCCTCTACCACTGAGACATGCAATAAATGTAACAAACGCTTTCCGTATGTGGGACAAAGTATAGAAAAAACTGGCACAGCAAAGAACAATGTGTTTAATTTGAGCAAGGATAATTTGATCATGTTAAGAGAGAACTGCTTGATATGACAACAATGTTCAGGATGAATTGCAAGTATTATCACAGGAAACTCGAGAATTGGGGTCCCTGATGATCCTTGTTCAGGAAGCTTACAGATTGAAGTCATCTGCACATTATTCATTCAAATGCTTTGCGAAATTTCTTTCCACTGTTTTACTTATTAATAAATCTGTTTTTCTCTAAGAGAATGACAACTCTCTTAAAGGAAGAGAATAGTGCCTGAAAAGAAAGATCATTGAGGAAGTATTTGTTGAAGAAATGAATGACAGAATGGAAATAGACAATAGACTTAACTAATAAGCCTTTGGTTGACTGCAATTGTCACTGAGAATCAGCAAAATGAACTCAGTAATTCCCAGGGTGGAGAGAATTAAAGAAATGAACATTTCCCTGTCTCCTATTGATTGTCTCCTCTTGCCCTACGTTGGTGAGAGGCACTTAGACTTAATTCATTTGACCTTGATAACAAATATCACAGGTAAATATTATTATCTTCATTTTATAGATAAGGGAAATCAGTCTCAAAGGAGACAAATAATTATTCAGAGTTTCACATCTAGTAATGGCAGAGCTGCAAAGCTCTTGTTTTTTCGTCTGTGTGTAAGGACTTTTCCACACCTGTGTAAAGTCTTTCACTCAAGTTGAATTGATCCACTTAGCACCCCTTGACACACCAGCCCTTCAAGTCCTTTGTATGTCCTCTTCCCTACCTCTCTGTGTCATGTCTTATCACCACCATTCTTCAGCACTTTAATAAAATCCTTTCTATCAAGCAGCTTACCTCTAGTTTAGTGTTTCTTAACCTCAGCAGTACTGACATCATGGGCCAGATAATTCTCTGTGTGGGGGTATGGGGCTGTCCTGTGCATTATAAGATGTTCAGCAGAATGCCTGGCTAGACACCAGTTGTGACAACCAAAAACATATCCGGTCATGCTCTGCATCTTTAGGAGTGTAAAACTGCCCTCATTTGAGAACCCCTGCTCTCTTCTATCTTTCCCTGCATATTTAAAAAAAATCCCTCAGATGCCTCCTTGAAAATCATGGCCTTTTGTGGTGATCTCTGTATTTGCAATTAAATGTGTACTTCCTTAAGACTTCTTTTACCTACTTAAAAAAATGTTTAGTCCTTTATAATGTGTTATTTTATCTTATAACTATAAATAACATATTTAATTACAAATAACATATTATTCATAATTATTATATATATTTAATTATAAATAATACATTCATAGTACATTTATATTTAACTTTTCATGTATTTAACTATCTCTTTAACTTTTCTAAAAGCTTATTTGAAATAGAAACAAAGTCCTTACTAAATCTTTATGAGTCTTGTGTTTCCCACAGACATTCAAATATTTGATGGTTTGATCATTTTGTGGCATGAGAATTTGGATTAATTTATGATGTGAAATTATTTAAAACACTTAATGAAACTCGGCAGCAGCTCACCTCACATGGGAGACTCATGACAGCCATCACCCACTGTTTAGTCTCCATTGGTGCATCAAGTTAATTGCTGAACAACAATTTGTGTTTCTACCTAGTTTCTCTATTATATTAGGAAAGGCAAGAGAAAAAGAAATTGAGGTGAACTAATAAATCATGAAATATTTAGTGTTTACAACTTAGTGCAAGAGCAAAGTCACTATTTGCCAGAGAAAAGACATTTTGTAAATCTGCATTTTTTTTAAACCTTACTACAGAATGCATTGATTTTTAGGCATTTCCACAAGTGTAAAAAACAAGAAGATTCTAGCATCTTTCAAGCTCTTCAGTCCTTGCTCTATTTTTAAAATCTTGAGTTTAGGTAGAAATTGTAATTTTGCAGTGTCCTATAGTCACTTTAAGTATTATTAATGTGGCAAAATTCCTTCAGGGCAGGAATAGAAGACCACTATTAAGTGTTTATTTATAAATTTTTTAAATGATAGTAAAATATGCATAACATAACATGTACTACTACCTTAACCATTTTTAAGTGAACAGCTCAATAGTGACAAGTACCTTCTCATTGTTATGCAACTAGTATCTGGAACCCTTTTTGTTTTGAAAACTGAAACTCTATACCCATTAAGTAACTTTTCATTCACTATTCTATTTTCTGCAAATTTCACTACTGCTAGGTATGCCGTATGTTTGATCATACAATACTTGTCTTTTCGTGGTTGGCTTATTTCACTTATCATAATGTCCTCAAGGTTCATCCATGTTGTGACATATGTCAGATTTTTCTCCCTTTTAAAAGACTAATAATACTTCATTGCATGTGTATAGTACATTTTGTTTATTCATTCAATCACTGATAGGAACGAATTCTTTCCGCCTTTTCGCTATTGTGAACAATGCTGCTATGAACATGGGTGTGCAAATATCTCTTGGAGATCCTGCTTTCAATTCTTTCTGTTTTGTATCCAGAAGTGGTATTATTGGATCATATGGTAATTCTACTTTTAACTTTGTGAGGAAATGCCATACTGTTTTTCATAGCAGCTGCACCATTTCACATCTCTACGAACAATGCTAATGGCTTCCAATTTCTCCAAAGCCTCACCAGCGCTGATTATTATCATTATGTTTTATAGTAGCAGCCTAACGGATATGAGGTGGTATCTCATTATTCATTGTGGTTTAGATTTGCATTTCACTAATGAATAGTGATGGTGAACATATTAGCACATGCTTGGTCATTTGTAGATCTTCTTTGGAGAAATGTCTATTCAAATCTCTTGCCCATTTTTAAATTGGGTCATCTGTTGTTTGTTGTTGTTGAATTGAAAAAGTTCTTTACAATTCTTTACAATGTTCTTTACAATGTTCTAGCTATTACTTCCTTTTCAGATATACAATTTGCAAGTATTTTCTCCTATAGTATAGGTTGCCTTTTCACCCTGTGTA
The DNA here is from genome assembly GCA_963574415.1 of Tarsius wallacei. NCBI lineage: Eukaryota > Metazoa > Chordata > Mammalia > Primates > Tarsiidae > Tarsius > Tarsius wallacei. Next base: position 12,991 of record CAUYQG010086434.1, read on the forward strand.
TCATTTCCTTTGATGCTCAGAAGTATTACATTTTGATATAGTCTAATTTATCAAATGTTCCTTTTGTTGCCTGTCAAATGGTGTCAAATCGAAGAAATCATTGCCAGATCCAATGTCACAAAGGACCTTTATTAAACTTATCTTTTTTTACAGAACCTAAAACTCATGAATTATTTTCTTGTTGAGTGACTGAATATTTAAATATTAATAACCAACCAAATCTTCATAAAGTTTCCCCACTATGATTCTACAGTTTTCATAAATATTTTTTATTGTAAAAACTAGGAGAGATTTTTTTTCTCTCTCTCTCGCTCCCTTTCTCAACCTTTCACTCTCTGTTCTAGCTCTTGTGCCTTTTACACATTGCATACCCTCATTCTCTTTCCATCTTATAAAATGAGTACAGCTATTTTGATGAAAGCGATGTCTCTATGTAAAAAAATCACCTGATAATATAGTGTGGAAGTTAAAAGCTCAGTGGAATTTAAATCTACAATCTGTCACTATATTAGGGCAGGCCTGTTCTCCATCTGGCACATATTAAAAGTTTAAAAAATATCTATTAATAAAGGTATAAAATAGGTAAGTTATTTAACTCATCTAAGCTTTACCTGTATAGGGACTAACAATACCAATTTTATGGGTAAAAATACAATAATTTTACCTATCCCCTAAAATTTTGTGATGATTAAATAGGGAAACAAATGTATGTGTAGGTTTGGCAATACTTGGCAATAGTGATCACTTATGAATGACATTGATCAATTATCGCTTAATGAGAAATTAGACCTGCACGATCCAGAGTGTTCTTAAAACTTGCAATGCTGATACTAAATATCTGCATAACACTGTTAAAAAAGAACCCACGTAAGGATTCTACAGTCTTATTATAAAGGCAAGGTAAGATAAAAATATGTACAAAAAAGAAGTACGATTGCCTGTGAATAAAGCAAATATTCATGCCTGTTGGAATTCCAAAAAAGAGAGATGACTGTGGAACTGAATAGCCAGATAAAGCTTCATTGAGACAACGAGCTTGGTCTGTTTCTTGATGGACAACTGAATTTAGATGACATGAGAGGGAAAGAAGGACATGCCAGGACAGGGAGCATTTGAAGTATGGTTTGTCTATCAGTTTGCCTTCATAGTGTGGAAACCCTTAAATGTCATCTTCAAGACCAGGGGTCAGCAAACTTGTTAACTTGTTCTGTAAAAGGCCAGGCAGTACATATTTTAGGCTGTGCAGTCACAAATGTTCTCTGTCACATATTCTTCGTTTTTTTTTTCTTTTTATGGCCTTTAAAAATGCAAAAAAAATTTGTGTTCTCAGGCAGTATAAAAACAAGCCACAAGCTGGATTTGGCATAGTTCACTGACCACAAGGCTCTATCAAAGATTTTTGAGCAGTTACTTGACATGACCTGAGGGATATTCTAGAAAAATAGCCGGGGGCAATGAGAATCACCTTATTTATCTGTCTTTACCTGGCCTTTGTATTGTCAGAGAAAACATGCTTACTAATTTAACTAGAGGGATAAGGCTTCATATTTTCTGACTGTGTGTATATTAATAACACTACAAATGGGTACATTGTAGACACCTCATGGCTACTTTAAGAATTGAATTTAGGGGGTGAAAATGCTTTATGGACTCTATAATAAAGAAGTTTTATGGTAGCTAGTTAAGGAAAAAATGTTATGAACAATACAGCTTCTCCTAATATGTATCATGAAGTATGAAAGCCTTTATGCTAGCAATTTAATTCTATAGGCTGTATGTGTTTATGTTTAGAGGTATTCCCATCAAAAGCAAGATATAGAACCCAAAATATATATTGTTGTTTTGCTCTCCTATTAATGGTAGAAAAGAGAATTGGGTCAGCCATATAGGAAGGCTGATTAAGTATTTTTTCATATGAACAAAATTCAGTTTCTTTATCTTTTAAAGCAGTATAGACAAACCCAAATGCTTGGAGTATGTGATGGTTAATTTTATGTGTCCATATGGCTAGGCCACAGTACTCAGGTATTTAGTCTAACATTATTCTAGATGTTTCTGTGAATTTTAAAGAAGAGATTAACATTTAAATTAACAGAATTTGAGTAAAGTAGATTATACTCCTTAATGTGGATGGGCCTTATCCAATCCATTGAATGTCTTAAGAGAAAAAAAAAAAAGACGTCCTAAGCAAGATGGAATTCTGCCACAAAACTGCCTTTGAACTCAAACTGCAACTCTTCTCTGAGTCTAAAGACCTTGGACCTGCCCCCACAATTACATGAGCCAGTTCCTTAAGATCTCTCTGTTTCTCTCTCTGTGTAGGTATGTGTGTGCATATGTATTATAGGTTGTGTGGCATATACAAAGTTAACTTTCAGCAATAAAATAATGAGCTGGCAGGTAAGGAGAAATCTCCCAAAGTGATTATAACCAATCCCCTGACATGCATGCCTCATGTATTAAGCAAATGGACACAAAAACCTATTTCAATATCATAGGCCTTCAGAATGAAAGTCATGTGAACAGAGGCTAGAGCATTACCAGCTTGACATGATGTTAGCTCTCCCTCATGAAGGGTAACCAAGTAGTTTACTCTTCAGAGAGTAGTGGCAAGGTTTTATTCTTTGATATGTTGATGGTTAACGATTCTCTAAAGCTACTAATAAACTTAAAAACTTTACTTTTTAGATTTACTAGCCATTATTAAAGGCAAGAATTCTCCATCAATGATACACAACTATGACTAAACTTCAAGTGATTTAGTTAACGTTCAATCAACATTTATTGCAGAACTACCATGTGCTATTTCTAGGTACTGTCCAAAGATAAGAGTCATTTTCTTCAAGAAACTATTTCATGGGAGTTGATAACATCTCTTAAGCCCTTAAAAGAATATCTACACAAATAAAAAAAGGAAAGATGTAAACACATGAATAGTATAGATAGTTTAAATGCACATCTTTTTCAGAATAAGGAATTAAAATTTTTTTTAACCCCAGTATAACACAGATTCTTTAATAGAGTACATAAATGAAAGTTACCGACGTTTGAATATCACTATCTGATATGTCCTGTGGGAACAGAATTCAGGACAGGTACGCGTTTCTGAAGAAGACAGAGAAATGAAAATCTGGCCAAATGGCGTGTTCAGAATGACAGACGTAGTGACAAGATCCACTGTGGGGACATGAGGCAGTTAGGGATGGAATCAAGTCTCCCAAATTGTGACGGGTTGAAGGAGAAGTAGCTGAACAGAGGTGTTGCTTGAAACACTCCACCTTCTTGACAGTCTTGTCTAGAGTCCGTCAAGTAGCTTTAATAAGCAACTATTTGATGAATGCCCCAAATGCCACAAGTGTAACCTAATTTATAAATAATATTACAAATAGGAGGCTTTTAGTTTTTTGCTACTTCTTTCCTTCCAAACTGTCACTGTAGTTATGATTTTCCAGTTTTACTTATCCTTGCTTCTTAGGTTTTATAGGTTTTATTTTTCAGTTTGAGTATTAAATTCACTTACAGTGTCTGGAGCACTTACCGATTTTTAATCATGAGACTGTCTTTTGCACAATCACCTTGGAAAAAAGTAACTGCATTCTGGCATTTTATATCATGGAAGGAGGAACAATTTTATTTGTTAGCACTCCTAAGCTATTGGATCTCACCACAATTCTAAAATAAACTGTCTTGCTATTTGAACCATGGGTATGATGACCTATTTTCTACTTTGGCTCTGAGAAAATTCAAATAATTGTGAAGAAAAAATATTGAATGTCAAAGTGCATTTGCCTTTGCAGAAATAGTATGAGGTGTTATTAATGAGGATCTGCAAATAACCACAACTTTGCACTGCTCAACATTCATAAAGAACTGCTGGTTAAATCAAGGGAGCAATTTCTGCTTCCATTGTATCTTGCATATGAAGTGTGCATGTTATCTCAACATCAAAGTGTGCATAGTACTACCAAAGGAAGGAATCTGATGACAGCAGCATTTTGAGCCACAAGTTATCAGTAGATCGCTTAGTAGTATGGCAGTGTTCCAGCCAGGCATAGTTTCTTTTATGTTGCAAACAAAGGTTGTTCCTTTGCCCATGTTTGAAAACCACCGTGATATACATGATGTGTTCTACTAGGCTGCTGGCTGATTTAAGTAGAAGGGTATTTCTTTTAATTAATATTGTTAATATATAAAATATATTCATATATTATATTATGACATATGTTACATGTATTACTGTGAAAAAATATGGAATGGTCTCAAAGTTCATAACTGTCCCAAATTTGTATGTTGAAAGTCTAACTTCCAAAGTGATGAAATTAGGAGATGAGGCCTTTGGGAGTTTCTGTTGTCTGAATGTTTGTGTCCCTCCACAATTCATATATTAAAATCTAATACCTAATGTGTTGACATTAAGAGGAGGAGCCTTTGGGAGGTGAGAAGGTCGTGAGGGTGGAGCGTTTGTGAATTGAATTTGTGCTTTAAAAAAAAAGTGAAGGAAGGGGACAGGGGGGTTGGAGTGGAGCCATGGGAGAAAGAGTCCATTGCCATTGTGGATTTTGAAGATGGAAGTGTGTGAGTGTGTATGGGGGCAGTTGAGCCAAGAAATGTGGGTGACCTCAAAAAGCTAAAAAAAAAAAAAAAAAAGGCAAGAAAACAGGTTTTCTCCTAGACCCTCCAGAAAGGAGTCCAGCCCTGCTGATAACTTGATTTCAGTCCAGTAAGATCCATTTCAGACTTCTGACCTTTAAGACTTTAAAATCATTTGTGTTATAAATAAGTAAATGTGTGTTTCAAGCCACACACAAAAAGAGGCCAAAAGGACACACCAAGAAGGTGCCATCTTTGAAGCGGAGTGTGAGCCTTCTGCAGACACTGAACCCACTAGTGTCATGATCTTGGACTCTCCACCTTCCAGAACTATGGGAAATAAATTAATATACTCATGTTGTTTATAAATTCCACAGGACAAAGTATTTTTTTTTTTTAAGTTTAGAGCTGTGGAGTACAAGTGGGGATTTACTTGTGCTCCAGGTGAAGTTTGGACTTCTAGCTGGCCCTCTCTTCCTCTGATATTGAACCAGGTGCCTATTGTGTTGTCACGTGTCTACTCTCTCTCGCTCCCTCCCTTCTTCCCCTAGCAAAGTACAGCATCTGCTGATCTTACCCTTGTTTTAGTGTGACTAATGTTTAGGGCCAGCTTATGAATGAGAACATGCAGCATTCAGTTCTTTGTTTCTGTGATAGTTCACTTAGTAGGATGATCTCCAGCTACATTCATGTTGCTGTGCAGGCCATGATGTTTTTCTTCTTCATGGCTTCATAATATTCCATTGTGTATAAGTACCACATTTTCTTTATCCAGTCCACTTCTGATGGGCATCTGGGTTAGTTCCATATTTTTGCTATTGTGAATAGTGCAGTAGTAAACATGTGTGCAGTTATCTTTTGGTAGAGAAATTTATGATTCTCTGGGCATATTCCCAGGAGAGGGATTGCTACGTCTTACAGAACCTCAACTTTTAGTTCTAGTCCAAAATATTTGGCTCTAGCACCCTGAATGACCAAAATAACATACACATACACACACACATTTAATTTTTTTTAACCAATGACTTTCAGGTAACAGTACTTATCTGGCTATCTTTGGAAATCTATTTGGAAAATGGTGGGGACTGGTTCTCTTTGTATAAAACAAATATAAGTGATTACTTCTGTTAAAATGTCCCTTTTAATGTTATTTATATCTTAATGTTTTAAGGTAGAAATTGGTAAACACTAACTGCCATTAGTTAAAAATGGCCTCACTGGTGCCAGTTTAAAACTCTTGCAAATATACTCAACTCAAAATGATTTAAATATATAATTTTTTGGTTGGATTCTTGATATTACCAAAATCTGAGATTGAGTGAAATGCTGCAACTGTCATTCTTGTTACTTGAACCCTTTTTATTTGTTTATTTATTCATATCTTTAGAGTCAGAGTCTCACTCTGTCGCCAGGTTGGAGTGTAGTGGCATGATTACGGCTGCCGTAGCCTTGACCTGCTGAGCTCAGGCAATCCTTCTGACTCAGTCTTCCAAGTAACTGGAACTACAGGAATGTACCACCACTCCTGGCTAATTTTTAAATTTATTATAGAGACAAAGTCTCACCATGTTGCCCAGACTGGTCTTTAACTCTGGGGCTCAGGCAATCTTCTAGCCTTGGACTCCAAAAGTACTGGTATTATAGGCGTGAGCCACTGTGCCTGGCCTGAACCCTCTTTATAAACACCAGTCTTTACTTCTGATTTTCTTTTCCTCTGCTTTGATTTTTATGCATGGTTTTCTGGCCTTCACTGACACTCCTAATGTGGTGACATGTTGCTTCAGGCACAGGCTGCAAATCATTGAGTAATGTAATTATACTCTGTTGGCTGGGCTCTTAACTCCTCCTGTACGCTGAGTCTCCCAAAAGTGATGACTCATGGGTACAACACAGTACAGTGGGCTACAGAAGGGTCACAGTTTGATCCTAGTCTTTGCAAAACACTAGATATTTTACTTCTTGTATTCTTAGTATTTGAGCTAAGACTTCTCAGATCCAGTAAAATAATTTTAGTATTTAAGCTTAGATTTGTGATAAGATTCAAAGTTGATAAGTTCTATTTATAAGGATTATATAAGAAGAGAAAGCTTATAGAGGTACATGATGTCTCACATTTTGTATCATACAACTGTTTAGATAATTATAAAGCACCAAAATACATTTTGATAATGAAAGATATGGTATTATGGATAAAAATATATTCTTCAGAATTTCTTGGTCAATTTTATAGAAGCCATTCAACACTCTTTTGTATATATAGACCAGAACTATTCTGAATTCTACTGCATTCTACTGCCCTTCTTTAAATATTTAATGAATATTTACTACGTAAAAAAAGCTTTAGGAATTCCACAACTGTTATTCTGCTTTTAGGGATAGATTTGGGATGATCCAAGCTTTATACTTTTTTTTCAATGGCTTTTTTCAATCATCATCTATATATGAAACTATACAAAATGAACTGTAAACTATATCTAAACAACCAACTGTATCCATTTAAGAAATTGAAATGGGCAGTCTTTAGGGAGAGAAGAGTGCATTGCAATGTTTGTAAGTATATAAATATACCTCAGTTACAATGTAGGTGGCCTACTTTCAAGTAAGCATCATATAAGCATGCTTATGTGTCCTGTAATGAGAACCCAGCTAAGGGGACTGACTAGTCAGTATTAACGGCTACAATAAAGTTAAATCTAATGACCAGAAGACCAAAATTTTAGTTTTGATTTAAATAAAGTTTTTCATGTTATTTGGTGGCATGGATTTTAATCTCCAATGAAACACACCGCCTACTGGCACAACAAAAACAGAAACAAAAACACCATGCTATGGGTACGACTTCAATATTCCTTAGAAATTCCACTGTTTGGCAAAAACTTTTTCCATTGATTCTCTGCAATACATTTCTGTGTCGATACGTTTTAATATAGCCATATACTTGCATCTTCTAGTCTTTTTTATCAAGTCTTCATTTCTGCCCATGCTGGAAGCATGTGCCATGCTGTTTAGTGTGCCACTGATATGAACCTAATCTGCTACTTGTCTGTTAATAACTACATCAAGGATAATAGATTGACTAAAATGGCATTAAAAACAGCATGAATTGGAATCTTGAAATATTCTTAACTTTAAAGCAAGTATTGATATAGTTTAGACTACTTATGTAGACCAGAGAATTTAAATGTGATAAGTTTTAAGGAATTATTTGATTCAGACTACCCAATACATTGATAATCCTTTATGTGTGTGTGTGTGTATGTGTGTGTGTGTGTGTGTGTGTGAGTGTGTATGTAGCATAGAATAATCTAGGTCTTAATAGGCTGAGTGAGTATAGTTAGAATAGCTTTAGAGCTGATTTTAACACCTAAGTTACACCACTAGGGTTATAACATAGAAAGTTGAACTGAGAAAATTTAAAGAGCATGATTTGAATGAGATCATCTAAAAAGGATCAAAGAAAATCAGAGAGCATTGAGTGGGGATTGTAGAGAGAAAGAATGAAATAAAATTTAAACTATAAAAAGAAGGTGAAGTGCATAGCTACTGTACCCTCTAGTAATTTGAGGTTGACATCTGAAAGACGTTAAAATGTGGGGTCCTGCTTTAGTAGCTTGAGTCTAATATAATTTAAAGGAAAGGGAATGGATAAAATTAGTAAAAAACTCGTTTTTGGTAAATGGAGCAGAAAACTAGACTAGAATAAGAAATGCATGAGTCCTCTTCGTTTTAGGTGCAGGATGTGTCAATCAGGAAGAAAGAGTGGTAGATTCAGGAAAGAATTAGATCTTTCCAGGAAGCTCATGGTGGGAATCTGCTGGGGGAGAGGAAGGGGGTGGCACACTTCATCAACAAGGGTACCTGCA
>CAUYQG010086438.1:0-33565 GCA_963574415.1 Tarsius wallacei
GCCTCAGCCTTCCGAGTAGCCGGAATTACAGGCGCGCGCTACCACGCCCGGCTGATTTTTAAAATTTATTGTAGAGATGAGGTCTCGCCAAGTTGCCCAGGTGGGTCTCGAACCCGCGGGCTCAGGCAATCCACTCACCTCAGCCTCCCAAGGCACGGGATTACAGGCTGAGCCACCGAACCCGGCTTGTACGGTCTCTTGTATGGCTAATTTTTGTCTTTTTTGTAGAGAGGAAGCCTCACTATGTTGCCAGGAGATCTCCTGGGCTCAAGCCATTCTCCCACCTTGGCCTCCCCAAGGGCTGGGATTGCAGCATGCTGGAGCTGTTACATTCCTAGTATCAACACGTGAAGTATGTGTAACGGAGGACGTGAGTGAGCCCTAGTGGAGATGGGAGAAAGTAACACAGTACTAAGAGGTGAGAGGTGCTTGTCAGTGGATCTGGGCCAGTCCTCTGCGTTTACCAGATGGGGCCAGGTACAAGATCAAACTGCGGAGGTGTGTCCAGCTAGGACTGGAAGTGGTCTGCCTCCCCCGTCTTTGCTGTTCCCTCGTGCAGTCAGCTAGAATCCTCCTGTCTTCAGGCTCCAGAGCAAAACTCATCTGATGACTGCAGCTTCTTTCCTGCAGCCTAGGGCAATTTTATGAATGCTGATGTAAGAGAAAGTAGAAACATACGCATCAGTGGGCAAGCCTACCTTGGAGTTACAGGTAATAAACACTGGAGACTGTCATGTCAGTAAGTCTAACTGTGTCCCCATTACTATGGTTCTTTCCTGGTTCTCTTCTTTTTCTTTATACAAACACACACACACATACAAATAAAAATCAGTAAAAAAAGAAAGATGGTTATCCACCAAATAAATAAATAAATAAATGGTTTAATGGAGCATGTCCATGTGTTCTCAAAATGAGCTTGAATAAGATGATCTTGTGAGATAAAATGTCACATCTTGGTGGATTATAAAAAGCTGGGTTCCCAACTACCAGCAGAATAAGATAATTTGGAACAAATGTGGTAAAGGAAATATTTTATGTAACGACTATTTAGTATTTCCAAGTTCCCTCTGGCTTCTTAAAAGTATAAAACAACACATTCCACACCCTCCCCCCCCATAACTAAAGCATTGTTTCTGAGTAGAGGTGCATTTGATTATGTTTCCTTTTAATGGAACTGCTTCTTGCTTATCCATGCAACAGTCTGCTAAAACACAGTCTGCCTGAGTACTTTGCATTTCGGACCATCCACCTCTGCATTCGTCATTGTGACAGGCTGTTATTTACAGGGAATGGCAGGTTGTTTAGATCTTAAAGGAGGCACTAAGGAATGAAGCTCTAAGGAACAATTATAGCAACAATGCTTAGACATTTCAGGCAGCAAAGCTGGCTCGGGTACTTGCTTGTTTAGGCAAGAAAAATAAATGCATATTGTCTGTATTTTTGATTTACACACCTACCCAAAGTGTGTGTGATTTCTGCTGGTTTTACGTCTCTTAGGTTAGGAGCCTGTAGTTTTAACTGCGATAGTTGGCGTGACTAATAGTGGAAAAAGTAACTCAGCTGATGCCTCCTAAGTGTGCAACTACGCTAAGACAGCTTCAAAGCGAAGGCATCTCTCTGCAGTACTTTTTCTGGCCTTTTGTCAAGGCCCCAAGTGGTTGGCAAATGTCACGTGTTGGCAGGTCCTGAACAGGAGCACAGCAGGAAACTCCACCTTTATCAACATGAATGAATGAATAAGCAAAGTAAAGCCCATTCCGTTGCTTGTAAAGGTGTGTGAGCGTGAAGATGACATGCTCTTTTGGTCTTCGTTTCAATGTCTGATCACTTAGGCATAAAGATGCTTCTCTCTACACAAGTTTTCTGTCTACCTGTGTATTCTGTTGATGAATTTGTTCACAACTCGATAAACTGAGCGTCTCCAGGGCAGGAGGAGATTGGGATTTGTTCCTCAGACATTAAAGAATTTGCCTCCATAGCTTTCCTTCACAAGGGACCATACTTCCTGAAGCTTTTCCTGTGTGCTTCAGATCAAAAACCTTATTGGAGTGCAGAGAGATTTATGAGTCATACATAGGTGGCTGGTCATTGCTCCAGAAGTACTGTGAAAAACTGCTAGTCGGTGTGTCCTCTCTCAACGGTTAATGGCTGATTTGTTATGCTGGGCTCTTGTATTTTCTCTCCTTCCTTCACATCCCTCCTCAAATATTAGATTATTTGCTACACTATTTATAGACTGTGGTAATCACAGGAGATCAATGAAAAAGAAAGAAATATATTGGATTATCTAAAACCAATTATCTTTGCAGGCCTACACCAGGGTCATTACATTATATATATTATATATATTACATTATATATGCTATAATGCCTACAAAACGCATTATATGTCAAAAAATTCAGAAATATCTAAGAAAAAGAGTAATAATCTTTCCATCACCATTCACCCTTCCTGGTATAAAAACTGCTCAGAGTTTCCCCACTGTTTTCTAGGAATGTCATATTTGTTTTGGCTTAAAACATTTTTAAACCAAAATAGTATTATATCAGCTCTTCAATGTCCTATTATCATGTAGCAGTAGGCCAGACACCCATCCAGATCAATATACGTAGATCTAATGCTTTCCTTTAAAAAAAAACTACATAGTTTTACCATAATTAATTTAACCTGTCCTTTATTGATAGACATTTTTGTTGTTTAGAGTATTTTCTCTTTTTTTTGAGTTGTTGTCTCACTCCGTCGCCCACGGCCACCCTAGCATCGACATGCTGGGCCCTGGCGATTCTTCTACCTCAGCCTTTCAAGTAGCCGGAACTATAGGCGCATGCTACCATGCCCGGCTAATTTTTTATCTATTGTGGAGACAAGGTCTCGCCAAGTTGCCCAGGCTGGTCTTGAACCCGCGTAGGGTATTTTTTATATAAAAAAATTTGGCCATCATACGCAGTGTTTCAAGTGATTCCTTGGTATCTATGTCTTTACATATTTTTAGTCCTATGGCTTCCTCAAAGTGAGAATGCTGTGTCTGTGCCCAAGGGTATAATTTTACTTTTAATAGAAGCTTGTTTTGTTACATTTATTACTCTTAAGATCCAAGATCTCTACACTAAATCCTACAAAACATTGCCAAGAGAAATTAGAAAAGATCTAAATAAGTGGAGAAAATCCTCATGTTCATGGACTGGAAAATTCAGTATTGTTAAGGTGTCAATTTCCCCCCATTGTGGGTTTATAAATTCAAAACAATCCAAATAAAAGTGCCAATAGACATTTTTGGTAGAAATTAACAAGGTGATACTAAAATTGTTATGGAAATTGTAAAAACAATTTTTTTTAAAAGAGCAAAATTAGACGACATATTACAGATTTCAAGTCTTTCTATAAAGTTATGATTTGGCATAATGAAAAACAATAGTGAATCCACCAACAGACTCACATATATAGAGTCAATTGATTTCAACAAAGATGCTAAGGCAATTTCATGAGGAAAGGAAACTCTTTTCAATGAATGGTGCTGAAACACAACTGCATAGCTGTATGGAAAAAAAATGGACATTGATCCTTACTTTACACCAAATATAATAATTACTCAAAATGGATCACAGACCTACATGTTAAAGTAAAACTAGAAGAAACAGGGAAAAGTCTTTGTTACCTTGAGGTAGGCAAAATTTTTTTAAACAGAACACAGAAAGCATACAACAAAATTAAAAAATGAATACATTGGACTTTATAACAATTAAAAGCTTTTTCTTTTTGAGAAATATAGTTAATAAAATAAAAAGGCAAGCCACGGTCTGGAAGAAAATAATTCACAGCACAAACATCAGTCAATGAACTGAAACAAGAATACGCAGACATCTTATAATTCAATAGTGAGAAGAGAAACAACACAATTTAAACATTGGGTAAAAGGTTTTAAGACACTACACAAAATAAATGATATGAAAGCCCAATAAGCACATGACAAGATGCTCAAAATGACTAGTCATCAAGAAAATATACATGAAATCCATGATAAGCTACCACCACATGCTTATTAGGATGGTTAAAACGAAAAAGACTGACCACATCAAGTGTTGGCAAGAATGTGAAGCAACTAGAACTCTCATACACTGCAAGTGGGAGAATAAAATTGTATAGCCACTCTGAAAAGTTTGGCAGTTTCTTAAAAAGTTAAATGTAGGCCAGGTGTGATGGCTCAGCCTGCACTTTGGGAGGTCAAGGCGAGAGGATTGATTGCCTGGGCTCAGGGGTTTGAGACCAACCTGGGTAACTTGGTGAGACCTCGTCTCTACAGTAAATCACAAAAATTAACTGGGCATGATGGCGTACGTCTGTAGTTCCAGCTACTTGGAAGGCTGAGGCGGAAGGATCGCCGGAGCCCAGCAGGTTGAGGTTGCGGTGGCCATAAGTGTGCCATGCACCCCAGCCTGGGTGACAAAGGGTGAGACTCCAACTCAAAAAAAGTTTTAAAAAGTTAAAAATATGCCTATCATAAAACTCAGCTATTCTACTTATAAGTGTTTACCCGAAAGAAATGAAAACACATGTCTACATAAATACTTGTACACAAATGTTCCTGGCAGCTTTATCTGTGAGAGTCTAAAAGTGGAAGCAGCCAAAAAATATCCATCCGCAGATGACTGAATAAACAAAATTTGTTATATCCATACAATGAAATCCTGCTTAAAAAAATAATAAAGAAACAAACTATTAACATGTGTATGGGTGAATATCAAAATTATTCTGAATGAAAAAAAAGTCAGCCAAAACCAGACTGTATCCCGTAGGATTCAATTTTAGAAAAAGCAAAATAATTATAATTATAGAAAGCAGACCAGTGGTTGCCTGGAGATGGGGGCAGAGGAGAGGCTGATTATTAATAGGCACAAGAAATATTTTGGGATTGGGGAAACTCTCATATTATTGATTCATGGTGGTTTCACAGGTGTATACATCTTGTCAAAGGTTATCAAGATGTATACTTTAAGTATGTACAGTTTGTATGTAAATTATACCTCAAATGTTGAGCATTTATTTCCTAAGAACATTAAAATCATTTTGTCCAGTTCAAAATAAACCCAATTCCAGCTCCACTGGACTTCCAACTGAAATTACATTAAGCAAATAAAAAATCTATAGGCACATATACCTACCTACAGTTTTTGATATTGTTCTCTCATTTAGAAAAATTAAATTCAGGCCTTGTTTTATGCTATTCACTAAGACACTATAATTGTCTTCAGCCCTACCTAATTCTTGTTAAATGTTTTCCTTTATAATTTATAATTTTATTGCTCTTGTCAGTGAGATTTTTTTTAAAAAACCTCATTTTTACTTTTGATTATTTTAAAGGAAAGACACTGGCTGGACACAGTGGCTCATGCTGGTAATCCCAGGGCTTTGGGAAGCTAAGGTGGGCAGATTGCTTGAGTGCAGGAATTCAAGACCAGTCTGGGCAACAAACACAGTGAAACCTTGTCTCTACAAAAAAAAAAAAAAAAAAAAAATTAGCTGGGCAAGGTGGCACTTGCTTGTAGTCTCAGATACTTGAGATACTGAGACAGAAGGATCACCTGAACTCAGCAGGTTGTGGCTGTTGTGAGGCCTGATAGTTGTGATCATGCCACTGCATTCCACCCTGAATGACAGAGTAAGACCATGACTCAAAAAAAAAAAAAAGCTGCATGGCATGATGATAGAAAGTACATCTCTGCTTTGTCACACAGCTTAATTATTTGGAGGTTTAATTAAAAATGACATTAGTCATTTTCACTGTTTGTCAAGTCTGGGAAATTTCATCTTAATCCATCTATTTTATTTGTGAATATTACCAGATGTCCTTTGCGCATCTATTGATATAACTGTGTTATTCCCCTACTTTAGATGGCTTGCATAATCCATATATTACATAATTGAATTACAGAATTCATTATATTGCTTATATGAGGGGGGACTCCCCAAAAAACAGAATTTATTAATAAAAATTGTTTATTCTTACATGTTTAGACTTCAGTCATCTTCAAAGTACTCTGTTTGATGCAATACACCCACGGAGACACTTTTTCCATTGCCCCAAATGGTTTTTGAACTCATCAATTTCGATGCCCTTTAGTGCCTCTGCTGTTTTTTGTTTCACCTCTTCCGTATCAGCAAAATGTTTCCCTTTGAGAACTTTCTTCGTCTGGGAAAACAAAAAAAAAATTGCTTGGGGTGATAGCAGGTGAATAGGGAGGCTGAGGCATGGAGGGGGTCATGCCGTTTTGGGTCAAAAACCGCTCAATGCTCAGCATGGTGTGAACAGGTCCACTCATAAATCACCCACCATGAAACAGACAAACAATTGAAAGAATCTTCAAAAAGAAAAAAACAAAATCACTGAAGCCTCTTACAGTCTCTCACGACAATGCTAGCTGGTGCACTGATGCTGATGGGTTCCTAGAACACACACCCAGCAGGGGAAGCCTGTACTCTCAGGGGCTCACCCTCCAAAAGATAATCCCATTAAAACATTTCAGTCCTCCTTGTGTAATAAATTGTTAACATGATGAATAGGTTACGCAATGAATTACGTAATGAAAATTAAGCATTCCTGCTACAAACCTACTTCTTGGTGTGCCAATCTTGTAGTATTTTTAAGGGACTCAAAATGGCTGGATTTACACACCAATTGTAGAACTATATTATACCTTTTAATGACTGTAATAGTATTTCATAGTGTAGCTCTATTACTTTGTTTAACCCTGACTAATGACTGTTTAAGTTGTCTCTTTCTTTTTACTCAATGCTGTGTATCCCTCTAAAACAATTTCCAATTTTACCTTTACTTTGTATGCTTCCTCCATACGGTTGGGAGTGGTGGAAAAGAGAAAGTTTGTATATTCAAAATGTTTTCATTTTCCTGTGTTCATGTTTTCCTCCTTATACAAAGGCAAGTTTTTTTTTTCAGGCCTCTACTTATCTGAAAACACTTTGAGTAGCCTTTTCATAGTTTCTGAAAGCTCCGACTCCGTATCTTTCCTAATCCATGCTCCTATTTTTTTGTGAATCTCAATGACGGCAGATTTTATCTTTATCTGACTCATACCCTAAGCTTTCACAGTACTAGACAGGTTAGGATCTGGAAAACTTACAATCACAATACCCTATCTGCCCTACAGTGTAGGTGGTTTTCAATTTTGTTATATGTTTCTTAATTGATACATAGTATTAGTTATGTACAAAGATGCACATATTTTCAGGGTATACGTGGTAATTTAATAGTCATATAATTTGTAAAGATCAAATCAGTATAATTGTGATATCATAACTTTAAATTTTTGTATTTTCTTTGTTCTAGAAATATTCAAGTTATTCTCTTCTATTTTGAAATAGGCAAGATGATTGTAAACTATAGTCCCTCTACTGATCTATCAAACACTAGGTCATATTTTGTCTATCAAATTGTGTATTTGTACCCATTAAGCAACCTCTCTTCCCCCCTCCTCCACCCTTTCCAGCCTCTGGTAATCACCCATCTAATCTTTTTTTTTTTTTTTGAGTTGGAGTCTCACTCTGTCACCGAGGCTGGAGTGCAGTGGCACACTCACGATCACCCCAGCGTTGACCTGCGGGGCTCCAGCGATCCTTCAGCCTCAGCCTTCCAAGTAGCTGGAACTATAGGTGCATGCTACCACGTCTGGCTAATTTTTTTGATTTTTATTGTAGAGATGAGGTCTCGCCAAGTTGCCGAGGCTGTTCTCAAGCCCGTGGGCTCAGGCAAGCCCCTCGCCTCTGCCTCCCAAAGTGCTGGGACTATAGGCTTGAACCACCGCACCCTGTCCAATCTAACCTTTTTCTTGAGATCCACTTGCGCCACTCCCACATATGAGTGAGAACATGTGACATTTGTCCTCCTGTACTTGGCTTATTTCACTTAACACCAGACCTCCAGGTTCATCTGTGCTGCTGCAAATGACAGAATTTCATTTTTAAACAATATTTGCAGATAGGTGCCACATTTTCCTTATCCATTCATTCATTGATGGGCACTTAGGTTGATTTTATATTTTGGCTATTGTGAAGAGTGCTGCAGTAAACGTGCAAGTGTAGTGATCTCTGATACACTGAGTTCCTTCCTTGGGATATATACCCGGTAGTGGAATTGTTGGGTCATACGGTAGTTCTATTTTTAGTGTTTTAAGGAAACTCCATACAATTTTCCATAGTGGCTGTACTCATTTGCATTTCCACCGACAGTGTATGAGGGTTCTCCTTCTCCACATCTTTGTCAGCATCCATTATTCCATTTTTCTGACAAAAGCCATTTTAACTGGGGTGAGATGGTACCTCATTTTGGCTCTGATTTGCATTTCTCTGATGATTAGTGATGCTGAGCTTTTTCATACCCTTGTTGGCTATTTGTATGTCTCTTTTGAAAAATGTCCATTCAGATCTTTTGCTCATTTAAAAATCAGATTGTTTGTATGTATGTATGTATGTATTTCCTTACTACTATTGAGTTGTTTGAGCTTCTTCTGCATTCTGGTTATTAATTCATTGTCAGGTGAACAATTTGCCAATACTCTCTCCCATTCTGGGGTCGTCTCTTCACTTGGTTGACTGTTTCCTTTGCTGTGCAGATCTTTCTAGCTTGATGTAATCCCATTTGCCTATTTTTGCTTTTTTTTGGTCTGTGCTTTTGCGGTCTTACACAAAAAAATCTTTGCCTAGACAAATGTCCTGCAGCATTTCCCCAATGCTTTCTTCTAGTAGTTTCATAATTTCAGATCTCAGATTTAGTCTTTAATCAATTTTGATTTTTGAATATGGTAAGAGATAAGGGTCTAGTTTCATTCTCTGCCTATGGCTATTCAGTTTTCCCAGCAGCATTTATTGAACAGACTGTCTTTTCTCCATTGTATGTTCTTGGAGCCTTTATAGAAAATGATTTGGCTGCAAATGCATGGATTTCTATCAGGGTTCTCTATTCTGTTCCACTCATCTATTCGTGTTTTTATGCTAGTATCGTGCTGATTCGATAGTATAGGTAGTTTGAAGTCAGATAGTATAATACCTACAGCTTTGTTCTTAGGATTGCTTTGACTATTCAGGGTCTTTTGTGGTTCCGTATAAATTTTAGAACTGTTTCTTCTATTTTTGTGAAGAATGTCATTGGTATTTTGATAGCGATAGCATTGAATCTGTAAGTGACTTTGGGTATTATTATTTTAACAATATCCATTTTTCCAATCCATAAGCATGGAATATCTTTCACTTTTTTGGTGTCCTTTTCAATTTCTTTTATCAGTATTTTATAATCTTCCAGGTATAGGTCTTTCAGATCTTTGGTTAAATTGATTCCTAGGCATTTTATATTCTTTGTAGCTACTGTAAATGGGAATTTTTTCTTGATGTTTTAGATTGTTTGTTGTCAGTAAATAGAAATAATACTGGCTTTTGCATGATTTTGCATCCTGCAATGTTACTGAATTTGTTTATTAGTTATAACCTTTTTTGGGTAGAATCTTAAATTTGGTTTTTCTAAGTATTAAGATCATGCCATCTGAGAAGGCTAATTTGTTGTCTTCATTTCCAATTTGGTTTCCCTTTATTTCTTCTTTTGCCTAAGTGTTCTGGCTGGGACTTCCCAATATTATGTTGAATAAAAGTGGTGACGGTGAGCATCTGTTTTGTTCCAGATCTTAGAGGAAAGATTAAAACCTTTTCCCCATTCAGTGTGATGGTAGTGATGGGTATTTCATATAGGTCTTTATTATTTTGAGTTATGTTTCTACTATACCCAATTTTTTTTTAGGGTTATCCTAAAGGGGTGTTGAATATTACTGAATGTTTTTCAGCATCTATTGAAATGACCACATGCTGTTGGCTCTGTTAATGTGATGTATCACATTTACTGATTTGTGTAAGTTTTACCATCCACGAATCACTGAAATGAATTCCACTTGATCATGGAGAACAATCTTTTAAATGTGTTGTTGAATTCAGTTTGCTTGTATTTTGTTGAGAATTTTTGCATCCGTGTTTACCTATGATATTGTTCTGTAGCTTTCCTTTTTCATTGTGTACTTGTCTGGTTTTGGTATCAGGATAATGCTGGTCTTGTAAAATGAGTTTGGAAGTATTCCTTCCTTTTCAATTTTTTTTGAAGAGTTTAAGTAGAATTGGTATTAGTTCATTAAATGTTTGATAGAATTCAGCAGTAGAGCCATTAGGTACTGGGCTTCCCCCCACCCCCCATGGAAGACTTTTTATTATGGCTTCAATCTCATTGCTTATGGTTAGTTTGTTCAAGTTTTCTATTACTTAATGACTCATATATGGTAGGTTGCATATTATATGACCAGGAAATTTCCCCCTAGGTCTTCTAATTTGTTGACATATAGTTGTTTGTAATAAGCTCTAATGAGTCTTTGTATCTCTGTGGTCTCAGTTGTTATGCCTCCTTTTCAGGTCTTTTTTATAGTTAGTCTAGCTAAAGGTTTGTCAGTTTTATCTTTTCAAAAAACCAACTTTTTGTCTTGTTGATCTTCTGTATTGATATTTTACTCTCAATTTCATTTATTTCTGCTCCTTTCTTTTTTCTATTAATTTTGGGTTAGATTTGTTCTTGCTTTTCCAGTTCCTTAAGTGCTTCATTGAGTTGTTTATTTAAAGTATTTCTACCTTTTTGATATAGGTGATTATTGTTATAAACTTCCCTTTTAGTACTGTTTTAGCTGTATCCCAAAGATTTTGGTATGTTGAATTTTTATTTTCATTTGTTTCAAAAAATGTCTGAATTTCCTCTTCATATCTTCATCGACCCATTGGTTGTTCAGGAGCATGTTGTTTAATTTCTGTGTTTGTGTGTTTTCCAAGGTTCCTCTTGTTATTGATTCCTAGTTTTATTCTGCTGTGGTCAGAAAATATAACTGATAAAATTGATAATTTTTTACTTTGTTCACAATTACTTTGAAGCTTAAAACATGGTCTATTCTGGAGAATGTTCCATATGCTGAGGAAAAGAATATATATTCTACAGCAGTTCAGTGAAATATTCTATAAGTGTTAGCCAGGCCTATTTGGTGTAGTGTGTAGTTTAACTCTGATGTTTCTTTGTTGATTTTTTTTTGTTTGGATGATCTGTCCATGACTGTGAGTGGGTGTTTAAGTCCCCAACTATAATCGTATTGCAATCTCTGTCTCCCTTTGCATCTATTAATGTTCACGTTAAGTACTTGGGAGCTCCAGTGCTGAGTGTATAGATATTTGATTGTTACACCTTCTTGCTGAATTAACCCCTTTCTCATTATACAGTGACCTTTTTCTGTCTCTCTTTACAGGCTATTTTTATCTAATATAAGTACAGCTACTCCTGCTTTTTTGTAGTTTCCAGTTGCATAGAGTATCTTTTTTCACCCTTTCGTTTTTAATTGATGTGTCTTTATGGGTGAAGTGATTTTCTTTCAGGCAGCATATCATTGGGTATTATTTCTTTATCCATTCAACTACTTTATGTCTTTTAATTGGAGAATTGAGTCCATTTACATCCAGTGCCATTACTGATAAGGACTCACTACCGTCATTTTGTTGTTTTGTAACTCTTCCTTTCTCACTGTCTTCCTTTGTGGTTAAGAGATTTTCTTTTGTAGTGAGTTTTAATTTGTTGCAATTTAATTTTAGTGCATCTGTTATAGGTTTGTGCATTGTAGTTACCATGAGGCTTACAAATAACATTGTATAGATGTAACAAGTTATTTTAAAGTGATGACAACTTAGATCACAAAGAACAGAAACAACAAAAACGCTCTATTCTAACTCCATCAGCCTCACATTTTGATTTTATCTTGTCTCAATCTGCGTATTTTCATATTGCTTATCTCTTAACAGGTTGCTGGAACTATTACTGTTTTTGAGAGATTTGTCTTTTGGGCTTCTAATGAGCGGACTGTACACCACATTTACAGTATTAGTGTATTCTGGGTTTGTCTGTGTACTTAATTTTATCAGCAGGTTTTATACCTTCAAGTATTTTATTTTTCCACATTTGTGGTTTTTAAAAACTGCCTCTTCAGACTGAATAATTCCCATTAGCATTTCTTCTAAGACAGGTCTGGTGGAGGTACTTTTATTTTTCTGGGAAACACATTATCTATCTCTTCTTATATGAAGAATAGCTTTGCTGCATACAGTATTCTTAGCTGGCAATTTTTTTTTCTTCAGCACATTGAAAATGTCATCCCACTCCCTTCTTGCCTGTATGATTTCCATTGAGAAGTCTGTTGCAAGGTAGATGAAGGCTCCTTTATGTTATTTTTTTTCCTGTTGCTCTTAGGAGCCTCTTTGTGTTTTTGGGAGTTTTATCATGCCAAATGAATAATGAGGTTCACAAATTTGAAACGGAGACTATTTCTCATAAAGGGTTGCAGCCTGCTTCATGGCCATTTGAGAGGCTGGGAAACAAAGCCTCTGGCCAGAAGCCAGAAACTAACACTTGAAGTGTCAAAATAATATGATAGGGATTTATGTTGAATGGGTGGCCAAATGTACATATCCAGTAAGTTATGGGAAGAGTCATAAATATGGACAAAGAAACACAAGCATGAACAATTGAGCTTCATGCCTTTCCACTGGACCCATGTTCGATAATTGGTGGCATTAGCATGATGCAAGGGTGAAGTTTTCAGTCTTCTGATGTCAAGAGGTAAAGCAGAGAACATGGAAAACCCTCACTGCATATTCTCCATAGATGGACCAGAATCACTTCATGGTTGGTTGTCAGGAAGAAATGCTGATACAATGTTTTGTTAAAACTTTGAAAGGGAAAAGCAGTATCAGGTGGGTTGATTGATATTAAGGGTGGAATGCATCTTTCCAAAGGGCTGGTTTCTGTTTAACCCTTAGGAAATAAAGAATAATGGTAGTTAGTAAGGAAGGGGGTATAATGAGGTATGTCTGACCTCACAACTCATCCTGGCCAGGAACTCAGTTTTAAGGTTTCTCTGAGGTTCCCTTAGTCAAAAGGGCATCATCTCAGTCAGCTGGGGGCTTGGAATTTTATTTTTTCTCAATTATTATATGCATTGGGTTAATCTTATTTGGAAAAACTCAGTTTAGTGTTTGTTCTCTGACCTTCCTGTACCTGGATGTTTATCTCTTTCTCAAATTTTCTTTGACAATTATTCCACCCATTGCTCAACTCTCTTGAACACCAATTATTCTTACATTTGGTCTTTTGAGATAATTTTCTTATAGGTCAGCTTTGTTCCTTTTCATTTTTCCCCCGACTGTATTTTCAAAGTCTGTCTTTTAGCACATAGACTCTTTCCTCTGCTTGATCCGTTCTGCTCTTCAGAGCCTCTAATGAACTTGTCAGCTCAGCAAATGTATTTCTCAGTTCCAAGATTTTTGTTTGATTTTAAAATTTCAATCTACGTTAAATTTCTCTGGTACATTTTAAAATTGCTTTTCTGTGTTACCTTGGAGATCACCAAGTTTCCTTAAAACTGCTATTTTGCTCCTTTTTTTTGAGATCATAATTCCTTTTGCTGTAGCTTTTTGTACATTTATATCTTTTCATTGAAAGATTCATTATTTATTCTAGTCTTCTATCTTGATTTTTATTAGATGTTTACTCAGAAATTCTTTGTAATTTGCCATTTCCTCCTCCTGCTAGGTTGTTGCTTCCTTTTTGGGACTATATGGTACCCTAAGCCCATGTTTGCCTCAGTTCTAGAAAAGAGTGCCACCTGTCCAAAATGGGGGAGGTCTCAAAAGGGATGTCTTGGTAGTGTGGGAAGGCTGGCTAGGGGTTTGTGCCTAGAGGACCTGTGAAATGAACCTTCTACTGCTAGATGCTGCTGAATAGTCACTCAGATTTGGTGTCTCCTTTGGCTGAGTTCCAAGGTAGTTTCCAGGGCTGGAGATGGTATTTTTTCCTCACCCCTAATCCTCCAACTTTGTTTCTGGTTGACTTCAGAAATATTTTTCCCTTTGGGCACTTGTGATGTTTCCTGTGGGTGAGGCAGAGACAGACCCAAGATGGTATGAGAGCTGATTGTCAACCTGATCTTGGGAGTAGGGAGGAAATTTTTTGTGCACTTGGTGCTGGGCAGACTGGGGTGAGGGACATTGTAGATATGGAGGGCTGATTCTTTTACCACCTGCTCAGGGTTTTCTCACCTCTCTGAGGCCCCAGGAATTGTTTCTTGCTCGTATTTGAGTTCTGGATATTGCTGGTGATATTCCCAGCACTGTTTATTTATTTATTGTGCGGAGGAGTGAAGACAGCTTGTTTTATTTATTTTATCTATTTATTTAATTTATTGTGGGGAGAAGTGAGGACAGCTTGCTTCTATGCTGCCATTTTGGAAGCAGCAGTCATTCCCTGGGACCTGATGTGTCATTCTGAAGAATACCTTTGGCATCCTTTCCCATATCGAGTCCACTCCTATCCGCAGGAATTTAGGTAGGGGCCAATAGTGGGAGGGAAAGTTCTGGCCCTTGTAGAATGCATGCGAAGGCTTCAGTTGTGCCCATGACACAGGGCCCAGATTCCTGGCCCACTCAGCTGTCCTGTGGAATGCCTTGCCAATGAAATATGGTCAGACCGTTGTCTAAAGTTTACCCCCTCCTGGCTTTTATTTTTGCTGCAAAGAAAATAATAAAAAGAGATAAATGTTTTAAAAGGAAACAATACCACAAGGTCAACATCTGAAGACATCAGCTATTTCATTTTTTTATTCTCTCTTATAGTCTTTGCTGAAGTTGTTCCACTAAATGACATTATTATTTCTTTTACATGAAGGACCAAATAGACTTTTGTGAATTGGTTTAAGAACCCAGCTCTCTCCCCTTTTATTAAGTAAAAAAGAAATACATCCCAAGTGCTACACTAATTAAAAACAAGACTTTTGTAGGCTCTAAGACTTAGAAGACCCAGGGTTAAACTGGAGTCCATAATTTACTAGCTCAGCAAAATTTCAAAACCCTTTGATCTTCAGTTTATCTCTAAAGCAAAAATAACACTTAAGAAATGCCCAAAACATAATATACAGTAGTTCTTTCTCTTTCAGTTGTATTCTTTATATCTCTAAGTTTGTTAAAGTTTTTTTCCCCTTTAGTTGCTTTTTTCTTTGCTTTCTTATCATAAGGACTTTCTATTGAAATTTCTTTTCTAAGGGGCATTGTCCTGATATTGAATATTTATATTATTTCAAGTCTGGTTCCCAACTACAGAATTTCCAACTTAAAACACATTTTGAAGTTTCATTTTATTTTTTTCCCAGTTGCACCAGTTACACATACAGGAACATCTTCAAGTGGACCTAGATAGTCAGATTTTTACATTAATGAAGGATCGCCGGAGCCCAGCAGGTCGAGGCTGCGGTGGCTGGGAGCGGCCACTGCACTCCAGTCTGGGCGACAGAGTGAGACTCCAACTCAAAAAAAAAAAAAAAAGAAAATGCAAGTTAACTGTGAATTCTGATAAGATGCCAGGCTTTCTTACTCTTTTTATTGTAGAAAGTGGGGACAGAGAAAATGGTGGAGCAGTGGTTTATTTCCCTTCTCAAGGGAGGGTGGCTGAGGCTACTCTTGTCCCCTATATCCTTTCAATTCTTAACTTGAAACTGAACTCTGGCCTCTTAGCTATATATGTGGCTGCCCACTGAAACGAGGTTTCCCTGCCTCTCTGTAGTTAGAAGTGGCCATGTGACTAAGTTGTGTTCAAAGAATGGGAGTGTGACACACACCTTTACTGCTCTCCTTACCTGTTCCCCGTTCCCCCTTCCTCTTTGACTGGAATGCAGATGAGTAGAATTGTCATATTACTGCAGGCTTTTTCTATGAGAAAGGAAAAACTACTCACTTGTTCAAACTGTGATGTTGGGAAGTAACCAAACTTATGAGGCAGAGAAAGACCCAAGATGGTATGAATGGAAGGTTCAACTGAAAGGAGCAGTGAGGAACTTTGGGGGATGGTAGGCAAGTTCACTATCCTGATGGCTGGGGTGGTTTCACAGGTACATACATGTCAACACTCAATTGATGACATACTTTAAATGAATGCACTTTATAGTATATAAATTATACCCCAATTAAAAAAAAAAAAAGGCCTGGTATGGTGGCTCACACCTGTAATTCCAGTACTTCCAGTATTCCTAATGAATACAGGGAGACAGTGGACATGGTCTGGAGCATGGAGATTAAGGAGCTTTCTGCTAGGGAAGAAAAAGAAAGTAAAAAGGGAAGAAATGTTCATCCTAGACCAAGGAGATTTGTACTACTTCCTCCATCTTGTTAAACATAAAACTTGGAACCATGAAGGGGAAGACCAAATTACGCGGTGAGACTTGAGTTTTACTAAGAATGTACTATAAGTATATGGTCCCAATGTACAAAAGTAAATTTGTTCTGTAAGCATAAAATTAATCTATTTCACATGCAGCATGGATAATAAAGATATGTTTCCCATCGTCAAAGAAGTAACATCTGTTAAAATATTCTTATGGTACACGCAAAAGAAATGAGTGGCACCAACTCTTGCAATATGTCTATCACATTTTAGATGAATAGCTAGTTAAGAAACTTTGTAGGAAATTGACCAAAAGTGAAAATGGTTCTAGAGCATGTCATGATGAAATGTCATGTTAATCCTTCAGTCACAAAAGTTGCGCCCAATTTCAGTTTTCTTCAGTCTCTAATTTGAATTCAGTGAGTCAATCAATGATTAACACAGTCATTACTGTAATAACGAAAGAAGAGGTGTCCACAACAGAAACAAGCAATAAGTTTGAAAAGTAATTGCATTTTATAAATTAGCTCTGCTTTTCAGAAGACAAATATCCAGCGTTTACTCAACTCCTGGTGCTTGCAAAGCAATGATCCTGCTGCTATATGGCCTCTAGATCACTGACCATTAAATTATAGAATAAGAATTGCATTTTACATCTTGGAAATTTCAAAGTACTAGAAAACTCAGATAAAATTAAAAGTCATTCACTTCTCAGAAAAGCTTCACTGAAAAGTGGCCTTATATATTTTGGAAAGCCTAAGTTATGTATAACACAGAAGTCACTGATTTTAAAGGCTGTCAGGAATAACTAATATGAAAGGCAGGTCGTTTAAACAGAAGCTCAGGGTTAGTGGGACTGGGAGTGGGGGGTGTGAGACACTCTGAGAGCAGTGGCTAGTTATAGGTGGAAAAGGAGAACAGGGCCTGGTGGTGAGCAGTACATGAACTGATGATACAATACTATTTATGTCTATGTGCACCACTGAACCAGGAAGGAGAGCTGACAGCATCTGTGTGAGATACTATGTCAAATATTTTTTAAAGAATATCGTGCTTGCTGAAAATACCTTTCTACATATTGTTTTGTGGTGTAATAATCAACCTAGTCTTTCGTAGAATTTAAGCAAGCAGAAAGCAACTGCAATCTAAAAAAAAAAAAATACCTCCAGAAAACTTTCCTCTTAAAGGAATTTAGAATAAATGATTCAAGTGGAAGAAATAAAGTCTTAAAAAGTAAAGATGATATACTGTAGGATTTTATTTATGTAAAATTCTAGAATTTCATTTATGTAAAATTCTAGTCTATATTGTTAGAGAGCACACCAGTGATTGCCTTACCTGGTGTGAATGGAAGGTTCAACTGAAAGGAGCTGTGAGGAACTTTGGGGGATGGTAGGCAAGTTCACTATCCTGATGGCTGGGGTGGTTTCACAGGTACATACATGTCAACACTCAATTGATGATATACTTTACATGGATGCACTTTATAGTACATAAATTATACTCCAATTAAAAAAAAAAGGCCTGGTATGGTGGCTCACACCTGTAATTTCAGCACTTTGGGAGGCCGAGGTGAAAGGATTGCCTGAGCCCAAGAGTTTGAGACAAGCCTGGGCAACAGGGTGAGACCTCATCTCGGCTATAAATAAAAAAATTAGCCGGGCATGGTGGCATGCACCTGTAGTCCCAGCTACTTGGAAGGCTGAGGTGGAAGAATTGCCTAAGCCCAGCAGGTCGAGGCTGTGGTGGCCATGATCGTGTCATTGTACTCCAGTCTGGGTGACAGAGTGAGACTCCAACTCAAAAAACAAAAATGAAGATATCCCATCTGTCAAACAACCTGAGAATTTGGTGAACATTTAAAAATCAGAGTATGACAAAATTGCTTAGAGCGCATACTTGGATTTAAAGACACATGGGAGTTGCCATGTTGGCTTTGTTGCCATCTATAGAAAGTGGTCACAAAGCCCTAGTGACTGATGGTTAGAAGTTACCTCATGTTCCAACTTCCATCATTTGTCATTCAATTTAATTTTCTTCTTATGCTCTTTTTCATATACAGACTACCAGTGGTCACAGCTTCTCCACGCATGAGATTCTGCCTAAAACAGATGATGAGGGAAAGGCAGACTCAGGCACAAGTCTTAACCTTTAGGAGTCTATTTTCCAATCAGTAAAATGGAAAAACTAACTACTGTGTGACTGAAATGGACATGTTGGTTGGTAGTAGTAATAGCAGTTCACCTTATAATGGATGATCAACAAATATTTGTTACAAGAATGAGCAAATGAATGGCTGGATTTACTAAAATGAAGGTAGGGTTTATAAGAATGTGCACATATATGTAGGCTGGGGGGCCAGTAGGTTGACATAGGAATGAAATACTTAATGTAACCTATAAATACTATCAAAAATCAGGTTTCTTTTAAAACATTATTTTTTATGTTTTTAGAGACAGGGTCTCATTCTGTCACCCATGTTAGAGTGAAGTGGTGTGATCATAGCTCACTGTAACCTTGAACTTCTAGGCTTAAGAGATCATCTCGCCTCAGCCTCCTGAGTAATTAGGATTACAGGTGTGTGCCACCATGCCTGGCTGATTTTATTTTTGTACTTTTTGTAGAGACAGGGTCTCACTATGTTGCCCAGGCTGGTCTCGGTCTCCTGGCCTCAAGGCTTAGCCTCCCAAAGCACTGGGATTTTGTGCCCACCAAGAAGTCAGTTTTTTAACAAGAAGAATCATTTAGCAATATATACTAATTTGTACTTCATACAAAACAGAACTCCTGAAATTGTGAAGAACACCCATTTAACCTAAAATTTTGAACTGAAGGAGATAATGTGTTAGCTGACTAATGACCTAGTCTCTCAAAGATCAGGATTATGGCACAGTAGAGTTGAGTATTATGTGAATACTGACATCTCAGTTTTCATTAGTTTCCTGGGTAAGGCACATGGTGCTAGAGCAGAACACGTCACGGTTCATTTGCTGATATAAGTCATTCACCACTGTTACATACCAGTTTAGAATAACAATCTGAATTTTATTAAAAACAAAAATAAATCTAAAAAGCTTCCTTCAATTACACAGTATGCACAAAAATTTCTGCATTACATCATTTTACATAAAATGTTCTGAATGACAGAAGTAGAACTTACTACCATTTGAAGAGAGGAGCTGGGTGCTGAAAAACACACACATTTATAGAAAGAAACAACAATTTCATACGGAAGTCCTGTGATCTCTGGCTATTGGCAGGAGCTGTAATTAGGAACATGGAAAAAACTTGAAGAGAGAAGACAATTCAACACTCTAAAATACTTCAGCAAAAATAGTCAAACATTTGTAAACAACTTTAAACAAATTTTTTCAATATGCTATTGCTATATGGTAAATATTTTTAACTGATTTTTATTCAACTCAAAAAAGTGATTATTGCTGAGGAATATTTCCCTACAGACTAGATAAAAGCTTTGCTTTCTTTCCCTGGAGGCAAGAATAAAATGTAATTAGGACTTATTCAGAGACTGTTTGTAAATTTCTTAGACTGGTGCATTTTAGCCACTCACTTGTCTGTTTGCTATTTCCACCCAAAAAATGAGGGTTCGAATAAATCATAAAGCCAGAATTAATAAAAAGTTTGGCTCCTTGTTAGCATTTTTATTTGAAGATTTGATGGATGAGGACACAGATAAAACGGGCTGTGGATTTTAATTATCCCTGGTATCTTTTTCTCCCATCTCCAGGGATCATCAGGACTTAAAAGTATAAGACTGGCAACACAACTACTTAAATACAGAGCAAGGCTGAACTGTACTCAATGTCCAGGACAACTACAGTACTGAAAATCCCAAGGAACTTACTGTAAACAAACAAGCAACTGTTCAACAGCCTATTGCATTTGGTACCATGACTAAAATCTACTATTTTCTTCCATTTACCTATCTGGATATTTTTATGAAGTGACTGCATGTAATAACAATAATACATCAATGACTAGAAATAAAATCTGAAATCTCCAATGCTAAATCCTAATGGAAATGTCAAGCCTTCACACTTGGATATCTTGTGCTCTGAGATAATTAGAGAAGTCTCTTACAGTTACTAGGTCCCTTTAGGTGGAGTGACAGATTGTACATATAAGCAGCAATGCTACAGATGAGTTACATTTTTCCTTAGTCTACAGTTATTATCTCTGTCAATTTTATTACTATGTCGAGCCCAATATCAGTTTCAGCTAGGTGATCAAATTACTTAGGAATGACCCTACTTTTGTTTAAATTAAGTGATAGAAGCATTTAGTTCCCAGAAGCTTTCTAATAATTGATTTGGAAGAAGTTAAAAATGACACAGTTTAGTACAAACTGTTCTTTACCTTTATTGCTTGCATACATTATAAAACTCAGTGGGAGGAGAAAAAATAATGGAAAAAAAAGTTACCTGCTTTAGCATTTTTAAGAATAGTTTTGATAACTTCAACTTACTTATCTGAAATAGAGCAAAAACTACAATACAATCATGATAGAATTCTAATCACAGCAATTATGCTTCCATTTAAAATTTTCTCTTCATAAAACATTAATGCTATAAAAACCAGACTGATGACATCCTTATTGAAAAGACACCTTGTATTGGTAACAAACTGTGACTTATTTTAGTACCAACTGAAAAAATAGGGCTTGTATAGTCCATTATTTCAATGATGTTTTATTATTACTTTTAAGTTATTTTGAAGGTTGGTAGCAAAATTATTGTTAACAATATAAATACTCTCTTTATAAGTGTTGAAATTCTCTTAAAAGTGTTGAAAGGCAGCAGGCATTCTAGAATCGGCTTGAAAGAAAAACAAATTATTCCAATATCCAGGATAATTAGGATACTTGATGAATTTATTACTTCTTTAACTTCCTTACTAACTTCTGATTTGCCTGGTTTATTCCTCATTTGGTATCACAAAAAGAAATCTAAGCCCAAGCCTTTTAGCCAGAGCAATTATTTCTACTTTCCAATATTTCTCTTCAGCTTTTTCAAATACATGATAAAACCATCCAATAATCATTATAGGAAGAAATGATCATTTAAGCTGAATTTCTTTTCTTTTGCCTTTTAATTTCATTTGAAATATTAATATTAGTCATAAAAGCTTTACAGTTTCAACACACATATACACAACCACAGAATTAAAAATCTTGACTCCTGTTTTTTAAAAAAAGAGTTTCATTTTGTTCAAGGTATCATGATCAAATTTTAGTCTAATGAAATCTGGTAAATTGCTTCATTGAATACAGCAGCCCCCACTTACCTTTAAATATTTTATGGATGGAATTAAGTTCAGTACTGATCTAAGGATGCTGGCATCAAAACCCTCACTTTATTCCTAAAGGTTCTATATTACTGTAATGTACTACCAATTTGTTTTCTAAACTTATAATACCCTGTCTTTAACTTGGTGTATACCATCTTTTGGGAAAAAATTATTAGTAATTTGAGATGAGATACAAGAATAAAATCATTCTTGAGGTTCCACCTCTAACATGGAAAAAAGGATGATGTTTGCATTTAGCAGCTAGTTTGATACCCCCTGTTGTTAGGCTAGCCTTCACACAATGAGCATGCATATACGGCCACAGTTCATTGCATCTGGTTTGAAGCTGGGAACTGCTGCTTATTCAAGTCACAGATGCCACCATGTTATGCAATGAGAGTAAAATTGCATGTCCACCATGAGAAAAGGAAAATAAACAATGAAACAAATGCAGCAAATATAGGCAGTCGGCATTCAGAACACGCCAAAAAGCTAACACTCATGAATTGTCAATATAAGCGTTTTTCTTTCCTTAAAAAAAAAAGTCTTTCTTTGCATATTTTAAAATTTAACGGTCCCAGAGAATCATGAAGTGCCTTGTCGTTTTTGCTGCTGACTTCTGATGACCTCTAGTTGTTTTTTGCATTGCTGGTAGTAAGTAGAAAGGCTTTTGTTTTCATCTAAAAGCTTTTTATGTTCCTGTACCAGCCGAGATGTATTTTGCTGGTCCTTTTCATCCTGGTCCAGTTCTGCAACTAGTTCTTGCCTAAAAACAAAAACCATATATTATACATGATGGAAAATTCATACCTTACTGGTTGATGATGAATGCTCAGTTATTGAGAACCTTTATTCTGGGTCTATCGTTTTGCACCTTAGGGGCACTACTCAAATATAATCGTGGGCTGGAATGAAAACTATCACCTACTCTTCTGGTATAACCGTACGAATAACTGAATCCTTTTAGTAAGTAAATGTACTTAGGCAATTAGTAAAGCAGATAAAATGGCAAAATACAAATTTTAGAAAATTGCATTTGGTATTCTTTTTTTGTAGGAAGAAAGAAAAAGGCTGGGAAAGGCTCTATCTGGCTACTGGAAAATAAAGTTTTAATTACTCACATCCTACTTTTATAACCATATTCATATTCTGAAGTCACAATCCTATTTAACTATAGTCGGAGTGGTAGCTAATAGAACATTCACAAGCTAATTAAAATAGATTTTATCCAACTTAAAGCTCATTTCTATTTTAAAAACAGTGAGAATAACGCAAAGTACCACTTAAACCACTTATGTTTGCAAACATTTTCTGGGAAGACTCTCAGAGTCTCTTATGTCTGATAAACATCTTTAAGTCCCTTTTATTTGGGGAATATATCAAGTACCTCCTAAAGTGAGGTTACTGGATATAAGTGAATGATTAACAACAACAAAAAAAACCAAACCTCAAACAAAATCATTTCCTAATAATATTTGTCATTTAAAGTATTTAAAATTGATTAAAACTGTCAAAGGTTTCATAGGGAACCCCTTCATCCACTATTTGTTTTTCCCAGCATAGAACAATTCTCTCAAATGATGAAGCTATGACAACAGTGCAGGTTAAACATGTAAAATAAGAAATATAGAGGGTTTTTCAACATAAAGTGCCAAGATTACTTCTAAGATTTTCAGACTGTAGAATTTAATTTCCTATGTAGGCTTACTTTTAAGGTACCAAGTTGATTTCATTTAAATCAATGTATCAGTAAAATGTAACACAACTATCTTCTCTCATTTTTTTTAAGGCACCAACAGAAAACTTTTCACAAATTACTTCAGAAAAGAATTTGCATTTATTTAGATTGAAGTTAATAGATGGAATCATGCTACCATACATACATAAGGTTGCCACGCTTTTTTTCCTGTAACACTTCATTTTAGTTACCACCCATAAATCAGCTTCATAAGTATAAAATTTCATGAGGGCCAAGTTTAAGTGTATGTATGTGTGTGTGCGTACGTGTGTGTATGTATGAACTGTAAACACAGTAGTATCGAAATCGGACTGGATTTCTCTAAAAAGGGAAGAAGGTAGTTGCTATAACTATCAGAAAAACACATATCCAGTAAAGCATTCAGTTATGAAATTAAGCCATCTAATAAGTAATCCTACACTCCTAAACATGCCTCAAAAGAATGTACCTACAAAAATGTTTCTAAGGCACAACAGAATGTTAGTAAATCAAATCATTTCACTTATGTACAAGGAGACAATAAATCTTTATAACTATAAATCGAAACAGCTTTAACTTCAAAACTCTCAGAACATAAAACACAAGGGGAATAGCACCAGTTTATTTTCCTTAGTAATAATATGATACAGTCAAAAGGGGTGAGTTTTACATAAAAAATAGTAAAAAGGTGCTTAAAAAACATGAACATAAAATATCCAAGTTGGAGCTATGTTTAATGACCAATTCTAAAAACTCTATGATGCTTTCATGTCTTCAAACAATACTGCATCTTAACATATTTTAAATTCAAAATACTGATGTGTTTTTATTTTTATTCATAAAAGTCAACTTACTTTCTCTGTAATAACAATGCAATTTCTGTTTGAACTTTCATATATTCTTGTGCCATTTTACAATGCTGTTCAAATACTGCCATAGATTCTTTGGAGTTTGGGCACGGTGCTAGAGGCTGAAAATAAT
Source organism: Tarsius wallacei (assembly GCA_963574415.1). Lineage (NCBI taxonomy): Eukaryota > Metazoa > Chordata > Mammalia > Primates > Tarsiidae > Tarsius > Tarsius wallacei. The sequence continues at coordinate 24,286 of CAUYQG010086438.1, forward strand.
CAGGAATGTTAAAACATAATTAAATCAAATTTCAATATCTAGCTGAGAGTTAGGACAGAGACTGTGATATATTTTTATAGCACTAAAGCAATGATCTTTTAAAAATAAGTGTTAAACCATGCCCTAGAAAAATCTCAGTGTCCTTTCGTCAGAGTTAACTCAGAACTTAAATTTCCTCTTGCTGTTTTAACACTTTTGTGGTTACAGAGAATCGCTACTAGAGTACTTGTAGCTTGTGGGATGACATTTCAGGCTGCCAAACTACTATACCAAAAGACGTTTACAGCCTTCATACCTATGAGGAGACAATGAAGTGTATTATTTACATTTTCAGTCACTATGAACCTGAGAATGTATCACAAAATGTATGAAATAGAAATGAGCTTACATGAGTTGTACATTTTAATGCACTAAAATTAAAGCATGAAAATGCTACGTTTCGTAGTCTTGAAAGGGAATGCTGGGAGTATTTTAAAATAACTGTCAGGATAAGAACATGATTCTGCCAATTTAAAATTTGATTAATTTAACCAAAAGAATTGATTATTTTCATTTGATTTTAAAAATGTAAGGAGGCTAACTAAAAGTATAAATAAATGAATATACAATGATGGAAAGGAACACAACTGTTAGTTTCAAAGGTAAATTCTCCAAAAAGAAAAAAGTGAACTCTCACTGAAAAATACTCATTTACCTGTAGTTGGTGATCCAGTGTAAGATAAGCCATTGGGATAGAGTTATCTGATCCATTGGTATCTGGAATTCAAGCATGTATTTTATTTACTGTCTGTCATAATTAATTATAAACAAGCAGCAAGAAAGCATGTATGAGATGCTTTTTCCCTCTACAGTAAATAACATGTAAAAGAAAAGTAATTACTATTAGTTATGGAAAAGTCTATTTTTGAATTCTAAAGGTAAAAAGAAGACACCTAATTATCAGATAATTAGAATGCAATCATATTCTCACATCTATAATTTAAGGTGGCTATAAACTGAACAGACACAACACATTAAAGCTTATAAGACCTTGTTTAATTAAAAACAAAAACAGTTGTTATGGGACCTTAATATTTTAAATTCAGTCTTAATTGACCCATCTACAAACCCCACATCTCTTTATCATGCTAAGTTTATTTTACATAAGGCTAAATCAACTCTGTTAACACAAGTGTTCCTTAACAGGGAAAGGGAGAAAGAAAGAGACATATTCTCTTCCAGTGGATCATTTCTGACTTATACAGATTCTAATGTGGATGCCCCTCCCCAGCCATCTCACCCCTCCCGATAAGAATCACTGCAGAAAACGAGAGATGTTATTGATAAGAGTATATTCCAAATATGAACAGTATGGAAACAAAAAAGGCTCAATGTCACGTCAAAAACAGTTAAATTGATTAATCCAAACAACCAACTAGTTTAATCAAATTATTTGAACAGAAAGCTTTTGTTTCTATTTCAAAAAAAGGAAAAATTGCCATACAACTCGACTGAGATGCATGGGATGGTCTCTTCCCAACATTAATGTTTATGTAGAACAGTTCCAGAAGTAAGCAGAATGTGAAGTAATACAGACTTTTCTATTTCAAAAGTAGCTGCTTTCCCGCTGTTAGCAGAGAAGAAACGAGCTATACAAGCGATCTGTTGGGCCCTTTTCTGACAAGTAACTCCCTGAAAGAATGGTAAGGACAAAGGCCAGGTAAGGATGACAACAGAGGCATTGCTCTTAATCTAGATAAAAAAATCTAAGATGATTTGATGGTTCCGTAACCTTCTACTTTATTGCTGACTGATAGTTCAGGGTTTTTTTTTTTTTTAAGCCACTGAGAATGTGCTTGCAAGTAAATCCAAAAGCTAACGAGCTAAAGCAGACCAAATGAGATGATGCACGCAAGGAACCCCATCCAATGCTGGTGTATACTAAGCACTCAACGCATGTTGGTGGCTATTATTATTATTGTTATTGACACTAGGTGGAAAATTAAGAAGAAAAGGCAATTTAAAATAGTCAAGGATGCATTTTAGATTGAAAAAGTAATGTTTATTAAAGTGCAACTGAGAAAGAAAAACAATAAAGCTTTAAGGTACTTACCCTAAAATCATATATAGTACTAAAATAAATGTTTTTTTGAAGTGGTTAAAGTAAGAAATATACTTGTTTCTCTGACCAACTCCTTCCCCCACCCACAAAAGTAGTTTCAAACTATGTTCCCACATAAGCATTGCTTTCCCAGAAGTAAAAATGATTAAAAATGATTTCCTTTTGACTTTGGACAAATTACGTGTCTTGAAGAAGTTTCCTCAATTTAACATCTGCATTTCTATTAGTATTTCTTACATCACTGATAACTTTATATGAGCACCCTGTATCTGATATGTATTTCAGAATTAAGGATAATACATCAATGCTTTGTGGTATTCTGGGAGTAGGAAAAAAGTCCAAGGATTGTGCTATTCAAATAATTACAGCTTCTCCATGGTGAAGAACTTAAGTTCCTTTAATGAATTTCATCTTTTCTCTAAAACCAAGAGTTTCACTTTTTCACCTATATCTAATTTGAGATTGGGCTTCTAGACTCTAATAACAGTAACTGGTCATGAGATATTAAGGTTGCTTAATGAAAGTTTGTTTTATTAATGTTGTAATGGCTAATAAGATCTAACCTCTTTTCCTGAACGCCAAGACTCACACTGGTTTAAATTAGTCATACTCTCTTTTCTGCCCGCCCCCCCCCAGCACAACACTTGTTACCATCTCATATTCTTTGACTATACATTCCTTTCAGTGGAATGCTGCCTTCTCCCTTCTACTTTATCACTGGAGAAAAAGCACCACCATTTCATGAAAAATTCATAGACCATGCCAGGTCTTGTCTAATTGAGCTTTCTCTTAACTATTAAAACACTCAGCTTTGTACTTTAAATTCAGTAGTTTATTACATAGCACGATGAATTTATTTTTAATGTGTCAGTATCATGACTCTAACCAGATTGCTAGGCCTGGGCCATGTCTTATACATCTATTTTGCAAGTACTAAGCACAGGAGAAACTTTCCAGTGCGTTTTTCCCTCTATGGCTCTCTCTACTGGGTCTAGATATCTTTCTCACTAGATCTTCTCAGTATGTATGTGTTTCTTTTATACACATTATATTATAAATAAAAACGACAGAGCACTCATTATCTGCTATGACTAAATTGTTGTGCTCTTTAATTTTCTCAGAAAATACACAGAAACCTCTCTTTTTTTAAATAAAAAAATCTAATTAGGTTGTTTTAACTTATGTTTCTACTCTTAATTTTTTCTTAGGTCAGAGGGCCTTCAAAGAAAAAGGCTTTATCTATCTGCTCCCTAGAATTTATTCTGTTAGCTTAATTATCAACATGTTTCTTAGAAATTCTGTGAAGCTGAGTTAATTATGAACTTAAACCAGAGTATCAACTTTTATTTTTATTTTATTTTATTTTATTTTTGAGTTGGAGTCTCACTCTGTCACCCAGACTGGAGTGCAGTGGTTGCTCTCGGCCACTGCAGCCTCGACTTGCTGGGCTCAAGCGATCCTCCCGCCTCGGCCTTCCGAGTAGCTGGAACTACAGGCACGCGCTACCACGCCCGGCTAATTTTTTTTTTGATTTAGCGTAGAGATGAGGTCTCGCCAAGTTGCTCAGGTGGGTCTCGAACCCGTGGGCTCAGGCTATCCACTCACCTCGGCCTCCCAAAGCACGGGATTACAGGCTGAGCCACCGAGCCCGGTAGAGTATCAACTTTTAAAATGTATTCAGGATTATTTAAAAATGACAACCACACATTTGTAGTACACTTCAAGACAAAGCCAAAATTCAATTAATATTGTAACCTATTTCTTGCTAATATCTAATCTATTTCTAACCTATTTTGTAGTATATTTTAGGTATTGAAAAAGAAAAAGATAAGATAGGAATTGGAAGGGTAGATGCACACATGAAGTGTAAGTATAGCAGTTATGTGACAAATACTTATAAATTTTTGATTTTGCCCCATAAATTCACAGTGTGCTACACTGTTAACTGGCATGTATAGATTAGTCTAGGTTGAGGTTAGAAGGCTCTGCTAAGTTGGTACTAGACCCAGGAAAATGCTGTAATGTTAGGGAGAGTACTTCCTTACTGCCCTACCAGACGGTTTAGGAACCAAAAAGAGCTGGTATCACCTGAACATTAATGACAAAATCTGGCAAGAGCTTTCCCTTGTCTACCACTGGGGAGGAGCACGTCTATGATGAATTCTGCACTGTGCTGAGCAGTGGTGAATGCCCTAGGTTGGATAATCCTAGGCTGGGTTGTGTTAGGGATGAAACTTAGAAGTTTTTGCCACCACTAAAGTTAAACTTACTAAAACTAGAGAGTACACTCCTGGCTAAACATAGTTCTATCTTACATGACACAGAGAAAAGACACCCAGTTAATTTTTTAAATTAAATTTTAAACTTGAATAACCACAGCAAATAACTATAAATACTTGCTTCATACTTCAGTTTTGTAAAGACAGAAAGTTGACTTTTTAATTTTAATTTAATTGCCACTATTAATAACACAGTTGACTTATATAAAATTCCAAATGCTTTAATATTCCATGGTCTAAGAGATCATCTTTCCCTCTCTGACTTAATAAACTATAAATAAAAATTTTCACGTAAGTCTACTTATGAGTATTTATCAAGGTATTATCTTAATGTTAGGAAAAGGTAAATTCTACTACAACACCATATTTGGTCTGTTTATAACAAAACCATTCCATCACTACCTTCAGACAGGGAGACTTTAAACTAGTATCGCGACCAGTTAGTTATTCATGTTGAGGAGTTTTAATAACTCTTAACAGGTTTTTTTAAAGCTGTACTTAATAGAATATTTATATAACTAAACTTTTATTAGCTAAAAATGATTCAAAAGGTCAAAGGTCAGAAATGTATTTTTCTCCTTAAGGTACATGATATTGTGTGTTCTTAAAACAAAAGACTGAGATGAAGATAATGATGATGACTTTAACCATTCTGCTGATTTTAGTTATTTAAATATAACGACTTTACTACTATCATCCTGTAGAATGGATCATAATAGGAAAACCACAGACTGAATTATCAGGAATACAAAATGCTTCCAAACTGGAAAAAAACTCCAACTATCTTCAAAATACATACTTAGTATCTGGGAACAATAACACAGAGGAAAAGGCAGTCTCTGTCTCAGTACTCAAAACGATATTTTAAAATTGCTACATAGTTGATTTTATTAATATGAAAATCAAAACCACTGTATAATGCCTGCCTCAGTAACAATTATAGTAATGACATGACTAAGTGAACATAAACATGATGAATCATGCTTCATAATTATAATGAGGAAAAAGACTGGTCACCTGTGGAATCATCAGGAGTCCATGGATGACTTCTAGTTGGCTTTTCTGAGGTTGGTCCTGAGGTAGTGATCATTCTCACACTGGGACTAGATGACCTACTGCTCACCTGTAGGAAGAAGTGACAGGAGAAACAAAATGTGATTTTTGATTTAAAAAAATGATGAGAACATGTCCATTAAAAGTTAAAGAACAGATCTCTATTTCTATTAATAGAGATCCCCTCAAAAACTCTTGCAAAAAAACTCAAAATAAACCCTCTAAGAATATTATATATGTGAAAATTTTTGGCACTCACATGCTACCTCTTAAAAACTGATGAGCCTGCAACAAACTAAGAATAATATTCTGAGACCAGAAATAAAACAAGATCAAGAGACTAGCAAGTGTTTAAGCTGATAGCCCTGGGGATTTCAACTGAACACCAATGGCCTAGAGTTTTTGTTCTGCCTGTCTGCTGCACTCAGAGGAACAGACCATAAAGCTCTGTCTGCTGCACTCAGAGGAACAGACCATAAAGTCTTTGTAGGATGGGCATAAGACTGGAGAAACCTCAGCTTAAAGCTAAAATCTAGCAAAGGCTTCCACTCTCAGGGAAAAGGTGAATGAGAAAAAAAAAAAATCCAAAAAAACCAAACAGTAAATAAATTTGTCTGCTTGGTAGTGGCTCTGGGTAGAGGGAAGAAAATGTAGTCACTGTGAATTCACATAAAATTTTCAGAATTGATGGAAGATACAAATCTTAACCATAAGCATAAAATATAAGAGAAAACTTACATACTGAGTTCAACATGAAACATATACAGTCACATTCTACAAAACAGATTTAAAAAGCAGCCAAAAGGAAAAGACAGATTACCCACAAAGGAATACCAGTTAGATTCTCAACAGCAACAAGGGAAGCCAGAAGAAAGTATAATAATACTGTCAAAGAACTAAAAGAAAATAACTGTCAACCTAGAACTGTTTAGCCAACAAAAATGTGAAGAATGAGGTCAAAATAACATTCTCAGATGAGCAAGAACTGAATTTACTTACCATCCACAACCTCTTATCATAAGAATTTCTCAAGCATACATTTTCAGAAAAAGAAAATTTTTTTCCTTGACAGAAGGGCCAAGATGCAATCAGGAATACTGGTAAACAAGAGGATAAATCTATACACTGCAAATATTCAGCAACAAAAACAGTGACCAATTTATAGAACTACCAAACAATTAAGATGGCACTAAAATTCTGAATAACAATAGCATAAGCACTGATTGTAAAAACCTTGTATTGTTCAAGATGAAGGAACAGATATTAATTAGGTTGGGCATAAATGCTAAAATGTCAAAGGTATTTACTAAAGATAGTAATATCCAACTCATAAACCAGAAAGAAAAATAATAAAGTGAGAAATAAATTTATTCAATTCAACAGAAGACAAGAAAAAAAAGAAAGAGAAGATATAAAATAAAGAGGAACAAACTTATTAGAAATCACAATAAATGTAAATAGATTAAACTCTCCAGGTAGGATCTAGAAAAAAAAAATCAGATTGTCAGGCTGAATTAGACGCTGTTTGTAAGAGATATATCTAATTCACAGAGACAGAGAAATCAGAAAGTTAAAAGATAAAAAAAGATAACTAGGCAAAAAGTAACCAAAATACCATATCTATGTTAATGTCAGAAAAAATGTATTTTTAGGGCCAAGAAAAAAAAAAAACTAAAGAAACAGATAAAATAATAAGTGGTTCAATGCAGAATATAGTCATTCAAAGTTTATGACCTGTACATACAAGTAGTTAAAGCAAAAACACTGCAAGGAAAAGGGAAACTTTCACCCTCATATTGAGATACTTTAATACTCCTCTGTAAACGATACATAAAATCAGACTAAAAAATAAAACAAAACACATACACAGTTAAAACTTGAATTCCATAAAAAACAAGCTTGACTCTCTGCTTAGCAAATTAAGAACACACATTCTTTTCAAACACACATGAAAATTTATGAAAAATGAACATGTACTAAACTTTTATAAAGCAACCCTCAAAAAACATTAAGCTAAGCCGGGCTCGGTGGCTCAGCCTGTAATCCCGCGCCTTTGGGAGGCTGAGGTGAGTGGATTGCCTGAGCCCATGGGTTCGAGACCCGCCTGGGCAGGCGAAACCTCATCTCTATCATAAATAAAAAAAAATCAGCCGGGCGTGGTAGCACGTGCCTGTAATTCCAGCTACTCGGAAGGCTGAGGCGGAAGGATCGCTGGAGCCCAGCAGGTCGAGGCTGCGGTGGCCGGGAGCGGCCACTACACTCCAGTCTGGGGGACAGAGTGAGACTCCAACTCAAAAAAAAAAAAAAAAACATTAAGCTAGGGATCTAACTTATATAGCTAGAAAAAGAATTAAGCTTATGAGCCTCTCAACATGAAGAATAGTAAAATATTTTAAAAATGGAGACAATACTATACAAAGTTTGTGTCCAGTAAATTAAAAAAGAAAAACATCCTAAATTAAATGGACAAATATTAAAAAAATATAAATTACCATGTCTGTACACTGTAAAAAACACCAAGCCCAGAGGGTTTTACAAGTAGTTCTATCAAACATTCAAGAAACAATTTTTTCCAGTCTTAAGAAGATTATTTTGAAAAAGGGGGAAAAAAACCCCAAATACTCCCTGACTCATCCTGTGGAAGCAATAAAGCCCAATCAAGGACAGTTTGAGAAAGAAAAATTACTAGCCAACCTTATGAAAATAGATGCAAAAATCAAAATTTCTAAAAATGATATTAATAAATAGAATTTGGCAGTGTAAAAAACAATAATCATTTAAAAAGTTGAGTTTATTCAACAAATGCAAAGGTCACTCACTTGACATTAGGAATTTCATTTAAGAGAATTTCTTAGCCAGATAAAAGGTATTTATGAAGTCTGGACACGTGACACATGATAGAACATGACGCTGGGATGGTGGGGAGACGACAAGCAAGTCACAGGTGCTGAACGAACAGTGATCCTTACTGGGAACGCTAGGGTTCTATTTCTTAAACTGGGTGGTGGGTTGGTGAGTGTTTATTCCATCAATAAGTTTCGTAACTTACAAATTGCACATATTCTTGTCTATGTATGAATATCTAACATACTAAAGACTCTTGAAGGATATAGAAACTAAAATGGATTCACGAGGCAAAAAAGCACCCTTTCCTTGAAGTGTTATTGAATACCAAACAGAAGACTCAAAAAAAGAACATGGCTAGAAAATGAAACATAAAAAAAATTCAGAGAATCTTATCTATTTTCAACATGTAACCACAGAAACACTCAAATTCAACTTTCTCAAGTAAAATGACAGAAAACACAAAAGTATCCTTGAAGAGCTGGGCACAGTGGCTCATGCCTGCAATTCCAGCACTTTTGAGAGGCTAAGATGGGAGGATCACTTGAGGCCAGAAGTTTGAGACCAGCCTGGGCAACATGGTGAGACACAGTGAGACCTTGTCTCTCAAAAAAAAAAAAAAAAAAAAAAAAAAAATTTATATCTATCTATCTATCTATCTATCTATCTATCTATCTATCCATCCATCCATCCATCCACACACACATGCCAGGCATGGTGGTGCACACCTGTAGTCCTAACTACTTAGGTGCGGAAGTAGAGCTCAGGATTTTGATGCTGCAGTGAGCTATGATCCCGCCACTGAACTCCAGCCTGGGTAACAGAGAGAAATCCTGTCTCTAAAAAAGAAAAGAAAAAAAACAAAAACGAAATACCCTTGAGTAGAACCCAGCAGATACAAGCTCCAATTATGCTGTCTGCTTCAACTTCTCTTTATCTGGAAAGGGTTGGTTACAGAGCTGGGTTAAAAATGTGAGGACAAGCTGGGCTCAGTGGCTCAGCC
>CAUYQG010086439.1:0-27807 GCA_963574415.1 Tarsius wallacei
GTAACCCCACCACCTCATTGAGAGGTTCAGAAGTTATGGAAACTCTGAGAAAAATTGTTTGCGGTGTTTATACTTAGAACTCCGCTAAGTTTTTGTTTGACCCACATAGGATTAACCTGCTTATTTTGCTTCTGTAACCCCTACTGGCACAAAGTGAGTGTAAAAGCCCCCCCAGTGGGGAACTTTGTATTAATTTTGCTTCTGGTAAACATGTTTTCGCGGGCTCGGACTCCCTCAAGTAAACAGGTTTTATGAGCACCTTCGGTATCTAACATTCCAGATGGCTTAACCTAATCCACCCTGCCCATTAAGCCAAAACCCGCACCCGTCACGCCCTCCTCTGATTGGCTAATGTTTCAAGCCTAGGAAAAACCGGTCACTCCCAGCCCCTCCCTGTAACTGTGTATATAAACTGCTTGCTGTACTAGGGCGGGGCTCTCGTTCCTGAACCCGCTGTATTGGTTTCAAGCGTGAGCCCAGACTTGAGCCTGAATAAAGACCCTCGTGTGATTGCAGCGGACCTGGCTCTCTGGTGGTCTCTCGGATTCAGGACTTTGGGGTACAACACTCATAGCTAGGCAGACACAACTCTCACCATACTTGCTCTCAAGATAATCACTTGCTCTCCAGTTGGAGCATGTGCAGCACCATTTGTTACTGCAGCTCCCCCTAGATTCATCTGGCAATTGATGACCACCTGTGTTGGCTAATTGGTTCCATACAAAGAAAAATAAAGTCCTCATAACTTCATGGCAGGAGGTAACTTTGCAGCCTGGAGTCATGGGTTCACCAAATTTAGGAGCCTATGCTCCTAGACACCATCTTCCTTGATGTGTGTTTTCAGACAAATGGTTCTCAGGTCCTTGAGAAAAATGTTTGAATTGTGAAACTGTCAAGAAGCTTATTTAGCTTAATAAAAATTACGTACATTTCAAAGATAAGGATAAAGAACTGCTGGCACCCCAGAGCTACCTTATCCTGAATCCATGTCTGCTCAAATCAAGCTCGCTGACTTGTGTCCAAGTGTATGTGTTAAGTGCATATTTTGGGAGCTCTGTCTTCCTTACAATGGCTTTTCTGCAGGGCCCTGGAGGAGCCCAACAAACACTTGTTGACAATGAGGATGACGTTTGTCCCTGGAGACACTCAAAAACCCAGTTAGGCAATCAGACTTCTGGAATAAAAACACTTGTCCGCCCAGGCAGAACGATATGGCAGCGCCTCGGAGCCTCAGTTGACCTCAGATAGCTGGTCCCCTGCCTCCCCCTAGCCCGTCAAGCACCACACGTTCGTGGGGAGCTTGGTGCTAAACCATTTGTAGACTACCTGCTTCTGGGTCGGGGTTTCGTAGGTAGCAGAGCAGCTCCCTCGCTGCGATCTATTGAAAGTCAGCCCTTGACACAAGGGTTTGTAAAAAAATAAACAACAACAACATCATTTGTGATCAGCAGGTCTCTTTCAGAAAGTGCACCTAATGTTATATTCAGCTCAGAGTGAACCCGTCCCCTTGTCTCATCTGGATCTATCTCCTTCCCATCCAGCACATTTATCACTTCCTGTATTTAATATTCCACCCTAAATTACACTCTGGCCCAGCTACTCCCTCACCTTAATCTCATGAACCCTTTCCTGTCACTAATGCCCTTTGACTCACCAAGTCAAGAGCCTCTCCTTTTCTTCTTGGCTGTGGTGCTTCATTTTGCAACAATGACCACATCACATTTCTTCACACTATCTTCCCTCCTGCCTGGATACTGAGTGAATGAACTTTCTACTATTATTTGATGTTGTTGGGGCCAAAGGTAAACTATTGCTTCACCATTTGAAGGTTCACTGAAAATCAACAGACACAAGGCAGATTAAAGGGAAAAAAAGGCACACACACACGTATTAAAGTGCACGGGCAGTTGGGCAGTGGGACATCACAAAATGTTTACTCTGTGGACCCCACCATGCAGGGAGGTACAGATACTTGCATACTCTTCTTGGGGGAAAGGGAGACGGGGAGGTGTGGATGATGTTGGGGAGTACTGAAGAGTTTTTAAGGGAATCCAGTGGGCTTGAAGATCATATATTGGTGTGGACAAAGTCTGTTGGGCCAGCAAAGCAGACAACGGTTTGTGACAGTGGTCTGTCCAGGTGTGTTGACAGACTTCAGCTGTCCTGGGATATGAGTCAAGCTGATGAAACTCAGGTTAGGGAGCAGAGATGATTACTTTCTTCTTTGGTGGATCTGGAGTTCAGATACACAGGAGGGTATCAGAGTGAAGCTTCTTTCCATATCCACTGGTCTCTGAGGGCCTTTCATTTAAAATAACCACCATACTGGGGTAGCAGGATGACATATTTGGGGATAAAATTCCCTTGTCTCCTTCAAAGTCTTACTTTTAGTCTTTTCTCTTCTCCTCTCTCTAATATCTCTCATCTCTCTCCCTTCCTCACACACACTCTCTCTTTCCTTCTTCCCTCTCTCCCTCCCACCCTTTCTTTCTTTTATGGGGTCATCTCACTCTGTCACTCTGGCTGGAGAGCAGTGGCATAATCATGGCTCACTGCAGCCTCAAGTTTTTGGGCTCAAAGTGACTCTCCTGCCTCAGCTTTCAGAGTAGCTGGGACTACAGGTGCACAACATCATGCCCTGCTAATTTTCTATTTTTTGTAGAGATCAGGTCTTGCTTTGTCATGAACTCCAGGTCTCAAGAAATCTTGCCTTAGTTCCCAAAGTGCTGGAATTACAGGTGTGAGCCACTGTGATCAGCTTTCTTTCTCTCTCTCTTCCTTCTATCTTCCCTTCCTTTCCCTTCCCTTCCCTTCCCTTCTCTTCTCTTCTCTTCCTCTCTCTCTCTCTTTCTTTCTCTTTCTCTTTATTTCCTCCTAACTGTTTATGGCCCCTGCACTATCTCTGAATTTTGTGATCTTGTGTATGCTCACATTCTGCAAACAGTGCCCAAGGTTACCCTCTAGTATGGCCATCTAGCTGTGCTCCAATATTTTTTTTTCAATTGTATATTTTTATGGTCAATGGCCTCACAGTACATTTCTAAACCAAATCAATCCTATTCCTCTGACAATCAGATTTCTCTTCCCAATTATTTCATTGCTATTTAAGAATTCATTATTTTTCTAATCAGGCCAGAAAATGGGCAATGATTGAGTTTCTCAAATGATTCTTGGAGCGCATGCATCAGCGTCTCCAGGATGCTTCATAACATCTTGAATTTCTTTTTGAATTAGAACCTTTGAGGGAGTAGCCTATGAGTCTGCAATTCAGGGCACTCCCCATCATTCTCCTGCACAGTGAAGTTTAAGCACTCTATCATTGTTACCTTTATCCTTTATTCTGTCACAAAGGGGTTTCTTCCTCTAAACACCTTTCCCATTTCAGAATCTGCTGATGTGAGCCAAGTTTTCATAGGATGGTGCCTTGCACTGATGTCAGTTTTACCTCCATTCAAGATGAAAGGGTATGTGGTGTGTGGAGAGAGGTCTCAGGAGTGGAAGCTCCAAACAAGGTCCATAACAGTTTCTGTTTTCTCAGGACATGAAGGACAAGTTTCTCTTCCCTTTATAACATGGGTATGTTTACAACACATTAATAATGAAATCTCAGGAATCTGCCAGTTACAGAATCACAGATAGTTTGGAGATGATTCAGAAGACCAACAGTAAAATTTCAAATGAGAAGAGAAGTAGCATTGTTGCCCACCTCCTGTGGCAGGCACAGAGCTGGGTGGCTGAATGACACCCTAGTTCTGGGGTTGGAAGGACAGCTGAGAGCTCTGGCTCCAGCATGTGGAAGCCATGGCTTGAAGAAGCTTACTCACTTCTCAGAGGTTGTGTATCTATATAATGAGAGAACATGCCGGCTTGATGTGCAATGGAGATTATAATGAGTCTCAAAGGAAGCAACCCTACAGCAGCTATAACACACCTAAATGTGGAAGAAGGTATCAATATTACTGGTTTGAAGAAAGGTTCAATCAGCACAGTCTTTTTCTTTTTTAAAAATTTACTTCGGCCAGACTCGGTGGTTCAGCCTATGATCCCAGCACTTTGGTAGGCTGAGGTGAGTGAATTGCCTGAGCCCGCGGGTTCAAGACCCACCCGGGCAACTTGGCAAGACCTTGTTTCTACAATAAATAAAAAAATAGCCGGGTGTGGTAGTGTGCGCCTATAGTTCCAGCTACTTAGAAGGCTGAGGCAGAAGGATCGTCTGAGCCCTGCAGGTCGAGGCTGTGGTGGCTGGGAGCATGCCACTGCACTCCAGCCTGGGAGCCAGAGTGAGACTACAACTCAAAAAAAAATTAATTTAATTTAATTTTAAAGCTGAGGAGTACAAGTCAGGATTTTGTACACAAGTGGCTTAGGTACAGGTGAAGTTTTGGACCTCACTTCACATCACCTGGATCAGGATCAGGCACCCTTATTGATGGTATGTGCCCCACCTCCTGACAGTGTCTTGCTACTGACAATCCCTTTTCTGTAGTATTATGACAGGTGTTCAGAGTCCACTTACGAGTGAGAAGATGTGGTACTCAGTTCTTTGTTTCTGTGATAGATCACTGAGTATAACAGACTTTAAATCTATTCAAGTTACTACAAAGTTCATAATTTTGTCCTTCTTTAAGACTGTGTGCTATTCCATTGTATATATGTACCACATTTTGTCTATTCAGTCAGCTTTCAATGGGCAGCACGGTTGGTTCCATGTGTTTGCTATCGTGAATAGTGCTGCAATAAACATGCATACGCAGGTATCTTTTTTTGTGGAATGATTTGAGTTCCTCTGGGTATATTCCCTGAAGGGGGATTGCTGGGTCATATGGAAGGTTGATTTTTAGATCTTTTATAAATTGCCACACTGTTTTCTATAGAGGATGAATTAGTTTGCATTCCCACCAACAGTGTAGAAATAGCCCCTTTTCTCTGCACCCTCACTAGCATCTGTTGTTGTTTGTTTTATTAATCATGGCCATTCTTACTGGGATTAGGTGGTATCTCAGTGTGGTTTTGATTTGTATTTCTCTGATGATTAATGAGGCTGAACATTTTTTCATATGTCTGTTGGCTGTTTGTATATCTTCTTTTGAGAAGTGTCTATTCATGTCTTTGCCCACTTTTTAACAGGGCTGTTTGAGTTTTTCCTTTTGACACGTTTGAGTTCCTTGTAGATCCTGAATGCTAGGCCTTTGTCAGATATACGGTTGGCAAATATATTTTCCCATTCTGTGGGCTGTCTACCTACTCTCTTGATGGTTTCTCTTGCTTTGCAGAAGCTTTTCAGTCTAATGTGGTTTCACTTGTCTATCTTATCTTTTATGGCATGGACAGCTGGAGTTTTGATTAGGAATTGGCTGCCTACTCTGATTTCTGTAAGGGTGTCTTCTATGTTTTCTAAGATTCTTATAATTTGAGGTTTTACACTTAAGTCCTTGATCCATTTGGACTTGATTTTTGTGTATGGTGATAGCTAGTGGTTCTGTTTCATTCTTCTGCATGTTGTCAGCCAGTTGTTCCAGTACCATTTACTGTATAGGTTCTCCTTTCCAGAGTGATTGTTGGTGGGGCCTTTGTCAAAGATGAATTTGTTGAGAAACTGAGGTTTTGCTTCCAGAATCTCTATTCTGTTCCATTGGTCTATATGCCTCTTCTTAGACCAATACCAGGCTGTTTTGATTATTATAGCCTTATAATAAACATTAAAGTCTGGGAATGTGATAGCTCCCACTTTGTTTCCTTTGCTGAGGATTGTTTTGGCTATTTGTGGTTATTTTTGTTTCCATATGAGTTTCTGTATTGTTGTTTCCAGGTCTGAGAAGAATCATGATGGTAATTTAATGTGTATTGTGTTGAAAATACAATATCTGTAGATTGCTTTGGGTAGGATGGATATTTTAACAATGCTGATTCTTCCAATCAATGAGCATAGAATATTTTTCCATTTGTTTGTGTTTTCTTTGATTGATTTGAGCATTGTTTTGTAGTTTTCATTGTAATGGTCTTTCACTTCTCTGGTTAGACAGATGCCAAGGTATTTCATTTTTGTTGTGGTTATTGTGAATGGGATTGTACTGTTTGTTTTCTCTGCCTGTTTGTTGTTGGTGTATAAAAATGCGACAGTCTTTTGCTTGCCGACTTTATACCCTGAGACTTTGCCAAATTCCTTTATCAGTGCAAGGAGGTTTTTGGCAGATTCCTTTGGGTTTTCCAGGTATAGGATTTTATTGTTTGCAAAGAGGGATAACTTAACTTCCTTTTTTTTTCCTATTTGAATACACCTGATAGCCTTCTCTTGTCTGATTGCTGTATCTAGGGCTTCCAACACTATGTTGAACATGAGGGGTGAAAGGGGCAGCCTTGCCTTGTTCCTGTTTTCAGGGGAAATGCTTCCAATTTCTGTCCATTTAGCAATATATTGGCTGTGGGTTTATCATAGATGGCTTTTACTATTTTGGTGTATGCTCACTCAGTTCCTAGATGTTCATAGATTTTTATAAAAAATGGATGTTGGATTTTGTTGAAAGCCCTTTATGAATCTAATGATATAATCACATGGTTCTTGTTTTTGCATCTATTGATGTATTTAATTACATTTATGATCTTGCAGATGTTAAACCAGGCTTGTATCCCACGGATGAAACCTACTTGTTCATGGTTGATAATTTTTAAGATATGTTCTTGGATCCAATGTGCTAGAATCTTGTTGAGAATTTTTGCATGTATGTTCTTCAGGGATATTGACTTGTAGTTCTCTTTGTTGAGTCTTTGCCTGGTTTGGGTATTAGTGTGATGTTAGCTTCATAAAATGATTTGGGGAGAGTTCCACCTTTCTTGATTGCCTGGAATAATTTCAATAAGATTGTTATCAGCTCCTCCTTGTATGTTTTGTAGAATTCCACTGGAAAGCTGTCTGCTCCAGGACTTTTGTTTTTTTGTAGGTTGTTTACTTATGACACGTCAACATCTTGGGTTGTTATTGACCTGTTCAGGGTCTCTATTTATTTTTGTTTCAACTTTGGGTGGTTGTATTAGGTCAGAAAGTTCTCTATTTCACTTAGATTTTTGAATTTGTTTCCATACAGGTGTGGATTGCAATCTCTGATAGCCTTTTGTATTTCTTCAGTGTTGGTTGTGACTGTATCTTTTGCATTTCTAATTGTGCTTATTTGGGCTTTTTGTTTCTTTTTCTTAGTCTGGCTAGTGGTCCATCAATCTTGTTTATCCTTTCAAAGAACCAGTATTTTGTTTCATTGATTTTTTTTTCTATGATATTTTTGTCTTCTATGCCCCATATTCAGACTTTTACTTTGGTGATCTGGATTTTTTTGGTAAAGTTAGGGCTCTAGAGGTCTTGCCTTTCCAGTTCCCTTAGGTGATTTTGTAGACTATTGATTTGTGATATTTTTATTTTGTTGATGTGTGTTTGTAGAGATATAAATTCCCCTCTTAGTACTGTTTTCATGTCACCTCAGAATTTTTGGTAAGACATGTCTTTGTTTTCATTTGTTTCCAAGAATCTTTTAATTTCTGTTTTGATTTAAGCACAGTCTTTTTCTAATAAAGCACTGCTCTGCTCAACATCTGTATCAGTAAATGTGCTCCTTTCCTGTATATCAAGAATTTGGTTGACTATATTTCTAATGTATGTTGAGCTCCCTGGAGAAAACAATGTGTAAATGTTAGGTACTGTGATAAGACATTTTACTCTTTACTTCTTAAACAGCTTTTAATTAAAGGAAGAACAGTGTTGAATCTGAAATACACTTTCTGTTATTTGTAAGAGGCTATTATGAGTACTTAGTTTTCAGAAATGTTCATTCATGTCTAATTGGGAGATAACCCATTTCCTCAAGTTGATGGACAGCAGTGCAACTGGTATTGCATAATTATCTCTGCATCCCTGCACATTTTAAGAGTCAGGATAACTTCTTTCCATTTGGAGTTGGCTTCTGCATTCTGGGAATGAGCAGAACGAAACACAATGCAAACATACAGTCATTGTCTAAGTGAAGGAGTGCCGTCCGAGTGGCTTGACTTCTGGGTTTTGGCTCAAAGTGTCTTGTGATTCCAACCACCAGAGCTAGTTCAGTATCTTCCAATTTCCACAGGTAACATCACAGGTCTTTCCACATCTCCCCTGGGTTGGGAATAATTGCGCTTCTCATCTTCATGCTTGTAAAACGTTACAACAGCCTGTCACATACTTTCATAGCTTCTCTCTTTTTTTGAAGATGCAGTTTCATTAGACTTCCTACCTCATCAGTGTAGAAGCTGGCAAATTCCTGAGAATGAGGTCTTTCCTCAGGCAAAGAACATGTCTCTTTTATGCTTGCTGAGATTTGTTAGCCTGTTGACTTTTCTGGCTAAGTGATGCTTAGGAAAAGAACAGATCCTTTTCCTTATAGATCTATAGTTCAGGGTTTCCTGGAATTAGCCATACTGGTAACATTATTTTAATGAGTTTTGGAGCATTTTTGCTGCCTATATCCCTTCATCAGTTTTGGTATCTGTGGCAAAGATAATGCTATGTTCATTAAAAAAATTGTTTTTATTGTGCATATGAAAAGGTGCTATTTCCCGGTCTTATGTTTGCCAAGAGGTAAGTGAGTGTTTCTGGCCAATGAGATACAGTCAAGAGAAATGCATACCCTTCTTCTCTCTGCTTCCATAATGACCTGGGAGACTCTGTGTTGAAGACACTGAAGGTGGAAGTCATTCCTGAATCACCACTTGGAAAAGTGCAACTGTGAGGAGCTCTGCAATCAGGAATGTTGTCATTTACATTTGGGGCTGTTTTTCTCAGTAGCCAACATATGGTTACTCTGAAGGACAACACCACTCCTATAGTTTAGTGAGACTGAAACAACCCTGGGCTCTCTGTGTACATCACTGGTAAATCTCTGATTAAAAGATTGTGCAACTGATGTTGAGACATCTTTTCAAGTGGTTTCACATAACATGTGGAAATACTGGGTTATATAGCCAAGTAAGGGGCTGGAGATGAGCTCTTCCCTGCTGATCTCTCTTTGAGATTGGGGCAGGATCATCAGGAAGCTTCCCATCTATATTAAAGTAACCACAACTTACAGCTGTGCTTACTGTGTGATTACGGTGTGGCAGGCAGTTTCTCTAATTCTTTCAACAATTCTTTGAGGTAGGAACCATTGTCCATTTTCCTCTTGTAAATGAGGAAATGAAGGCTGCAGGATCATTGAGTCACGGAACTCAGTTCTGTTGACATTAAGGCATATGCTCTTAACTTGGTGGTCACCTAGCCCCTAAAAAGATGTGGCTTTTCAAATTAAAATTTCAACTTGTCCTGTAGTGCATCATCATGTTAACATCAATGGGTTGAGACATTATTTGTCTTGCACGAAGACTGGGTATACTGTTAAATTTTATTAGTGTACATAGTCTTCGATATTTTCTACACAAAATAATTGACTTATCAAAGAAGCCATTTCTTCTAGATATGTTTAATTTTTTTCCCCAGATGAGAACAATTCTCATAGAACCCTCTCCTTTACTGAATAAGTGTGGACACTATTTTAATCCAATTAATGGCTGGTGTGTGTGTTACTTCAGTTCTTAAGTAATTTTTTTAAAGGTAGTATAAAACTGGAACAATTCATGTACCATTTGAGTGTTGAACTCCAGTCTCTGCAGAGACATTCTGATAATAACTAATGCTTCAAATACAGTGTCTTGGTGAAATTACAATGATGAGCACAGCCGTTCATTTAACTCTAATACTGGGTGACTATATGAAGGAAATCATGAAATAAACTAGCATTTTATTGAGAAAATTACTTTTGTGTTATCAAATAAAATATGAAACAAGCATATTTTCTACTTACCCTTTTGTAAAGTCACATGATATCTCTTCAGAGTCAATGTAGTAATGAGACATCTTGATGCCGTTTGTTATCAAACTGTGAACTGTGCTGTCTGACAGTGCTCGACTCTGATGACTTGAATCTTGGAAAATGTGGTGTCTTAAGGTTTACTGAATATGTATGTGCCCCTAAATTGCTCTTTACAAGACTTGTTATACCTGGTATTTCCACTTTTAAAGTTATTTCTTTCCGTTGAGAGAGTCCAGAGATTGGACTCTCTTAATGAAAAATTCTTGATAAAAAGTTATAATATTAATCAAAATATGCACGAGCTGGTATGTTCTGCCAGAAGAAAGGACCTGGAAAACCCTTGTATTTAGGCCACACGTGAGGAAAGCACCAGGAAGGATGGAGCTGCAGAATGGGATACCAGACCCTATGGTTTCCAAGGATACCTGAGACCACTGAAGCACCTCAGCGTAATGAGATGCCATCCCACAGGAGCTAAGAAAAGTGTTCGGAGTGTTCCAGACATGAGTGACTTTTGGTAAGTCCCTCTCAATCCCCAGCTCCCTTTTCTAATTCAGATATGCCTCACATTCGATCTATCGACTTGATTGAGTGTTTGTTTGGGGATGGTTCTGGCACTGACTAAACCCTGGGCTAAACTTCACATGTAGAAAGGAGTTGGGTTCATTTCTACTGAGATCAATGCTCACTATCTCTTGGGTTTAATCTCCTTATCTTTACTCTTTGAATGAAATAAAAATAAATCTAAGTCTGTTTGGCTAATCCTAGACATTTCGCATTTCCAAAATCAATGCCAAGTGACTGAATTGATTCATGTCAAGGGGGATTCTGCGTGTTGAAGTTCAGTGTGCCCACCTCAGCAAGAAGAAAGCAATTTCTACTTAATTTTCCCAGAACGGTGGAGGTACAGTCTAATCAGGGTCCCTCTGCCAAATTGGTTTAACATCTCTCAGATCTTCCAGAAGCTCTGGCTTCACATTGCAGCAAACATAGGCTCACGAATCACCACAAACCTCCTCACTCCAACATGGTTCCATCAGCATGGTCATTTGCTCATCCCAACCACCTTCTACCTTCCTTCATGTCACATTTTGGATGAGGAGTTATATTACTCCTTGGCCAGTGATGGTCAGTGTGACTTCATATAGCCTTGGGGTGCTGCCCTTGAATCCTTCCTCTGGGTTCTTTGGGGCTCTGTTCATGGCAGTTTCTGCTCCTTTCTTCATTAGAACCCCTTGTTTCAACTGACTGTCTTTATGGCTATATTGGTGGGGTCCCACAGGGCAAGGACTCTGAGTAATTTTTTGTAGACTAGATATCTTGTAACTAGAAAATAGTAAAAACATGTGTTGACTAAACAGCTGGATGGATGGGGGGAGCATATGACAAAATGATGCCCAAACACATGACACATGAAACTTTTGTTCCCCACTTCCTGATGACCCCTCCCTTTCCTTGCTTCTGCTGTCGGCCTGGGCTTTTCTTTTTTGCATCCAGCTGCAGGCACCTGAGTGAAGTCCTGTACATACATATTATCTCTTGTCTCAAGACATTTGCTCTCCATGCTTGCACTGTGTGGAGCTCTGTCCTCCACTCCACTCTCCTCACCTGCTTCCGTCCTCCAGCTTTCTGTGCTCAGCTTGTCCATACTTTCCCAGCTCTCTGCTCCATGATGTCGTCCTCTGAGGCATGTCTTGCATGCTCTTACATCGTGTTCTAGGCCTGCAATCCAGGCCTGTCCTCTCTACAATTACCTGAGAGTCCAAGGGCAAGAAACCCCAACTCTAACACAATGTCTACATAGATAAAATGCCCAGGAAATGTTTTCTGAATGAAACCTTAATGCTACACCTAGAAGGCAAAGTAACAGAAAGTTTAAGAGCTCAGTCTATGGTGTCTGGTCACCTGGGTTCGAACTCCTGGCTCTACTATGTGTTAGTTTATGACACTGTCCCCCACACATAATATTTTTAAGCTTAGTTTTATCATCTCTAAACAGTGGACAACAGAAAATAAGTATCTGTCTTGTAGGGCTAAAGCGAGAGTTGCATGTAGTAATCTGCACTCTATGTGTGACTCAGCACTTAGAAAACCAAACAAATGAATTTCTGGAAGCAATAGAAACAAACTATTTTTTTAAAATTAAGATTTGCATTAATATGTGGCGCCCCACCCTCAAGATGGCTGCCAGGGGCCCTTGCTGCCTCTTGCCTGTCCTTGCTGCCTCTTGGCATTGTCCTGTGTCATCTCATCCACACTAAATCAGGATTGGCTTGTGGAACCCAACAAGTGGTGGAATTGCAGGTCTCCGACTGCCAAGGTGCGGTCATGAAAGGCATTTCGGATCCTGCCTCTCTTTTGGATTTCTCACTCAGCACAAGGAAGAGAACAGAGGCCTCTCGTAGAGAGCAGAGACTTGATCCAGCCACCTGGAAGAGAATCCTCCAGCCCCGCCCAAACCTGCAGAAGATGCCTCCTGGTCAACTCTTAAGAAACCCTTTATTCAGACACTCTCTAATACCTGACTCGATTGCTGTGAGAGATGACGGATTGCTTGTATTGTAAGCCACGAAACATGGGGTGATGTGTTCTGTAGCAATCAATAACCAACACAATGAAAAAGGGTCAGCAGATTTTTCAAGTCATATAGTCTCTGTCACAGCTGCTCAACTTTGCCACTGTGGGCAAAAGCAGCTGCTGAAAATAATAAGTAAACACACAGCATGTTCCAGTGAAGATGTGTTTATGCAAACAGAACTGGATTTGACTGCTGAGCTGTAGTTTGCCAACTCCTGCTCTCAAATAACTTAAAGGCCCTTACCAATTTAAAAACAACGTGGGTAACCACTTAGATTCTTTTTATTCTGAGTTTGAAGTTGGAGGAGTAAAACCAAGAATGACTTATTTCGTGAATACAAATGCACCTGAGTGGACATTGACACACCCTGAAATGCTAAAATGTGGGTCCAGCTCACTTTTCTGGCTGCATGATTTCATTTCCATAGTTGCATTAACTTTCTAACCATTGCTCATCTAGGACAGAGAAAAGCCCTTGATGACAAGGTTGACATTAATTTGATCAGCTCTGAGGACACAGGATCTGAAACCAACAAAGCTGAGCAGAGCCACGGTCAGGTTCCTGGGGCCTGGACTTGCCCTTTTAAAAACCGTCTGGGTCATTTTTGAGCTGTTGTGAAGGGATAGAAAATCCTTGTTCATAAAGAAAGAAGGCCACGTGATGTTCCTATAATGCTGTCAGGCTGGCCTCTCATTTCTGCTTCTGAGCCTCAGCAAGGGAAGGATTTTCTTAGAAGAACAGAAATCTCTGAAATCACCTTGAAGCTGACTTTTGAAAATATCTTTCATAAAACCATGACAGGTAATCACAAAAAGAACCATGGTCCCCACATATTATTCTTGTAGGGCCACATACAAAAAAAAAAAATCTATGAGAAAAAGATTATATTCCAGTGCAGGTGGGTTTTTTTCTTTTTGTGTAAGTCAAGCTAAGATATAATCAGAGAAGCCTATCTAAAGGAAAGCAGGAATATTGCTTAACCTGAAGGAAGCATTGTGACTATTCTTTCTGCTTTGCATTTGCTTTGAATTCCAGTTTTAAAGGACCAGTTTATTACAGGAGAAAATTCTCTCTCATACACACACACACACACGCACACATGAATTGCTTAGCTCTTACTCTAGCATAAGTTTACTATTAGGTACCAATAAAATACCTATCCTTTTCCCCAACCAAATTAAGTATTTTCTTGTTTTGTCATTGCCAAATAAAAAATATTTTCTTTTCAGCATAGTACTCACTAAAAACTCTTTGCTTTTTCTGTATTGCTGTCACCCTGCTAAAGCTCTCAGAATTTTTTTTTAGAAATATAAATTTGTTTTTTCTTCCACTGCCAGGATCATTTGTTTGTCAGCCTTAAAACAATACCACTCAGTCGATGTGAGGACGTTGCTTCTGTGACTGAACTTCTTCACTCCGATTTTGTGCGAGAGGGACAGCGTGAAGAAATGGCTTGACTGTGGGTCTGAGAGAGAATCAAGCTGCACTCGCTGCTCCCCTGTGTCCTGGGTGATGATGTACAGGCCCAGCTCCTCTCCTTGAGTGGTCAGTGCCACCCTCATCTCATCAGTAACAGCCTCAGCCCACGAGGCGGCACCCCTCGCTTTTGAGTGCCCCATTTAACAGCTGCGCGAGATACTGAGAGCGTGACTCATTCCAGGGGGTCGCCATGCTCTGATAAGCAAAAATGTCTTTTTGGATAAAATTTGAAGTGGAAATTGAGTCTAGGAACACAGCAAAACAGCTCCTTAATAACATACTTGATCAAATCAAACAAACCTTTAAGAACCTCCCTAGTGGACTGTTTAAAAAGAACAAAATGATTGGCGAATCAAGTTCACACTGACTTGTGTATAAACTTTCACCAAAAAATAACCAAAAGGAGGATATGCTCCTTGCCTTGGTCTCAGAGAGAAGCACTTCAGATCGGACTAGTTCCCCCAGCAGGCAGAACAGTGATGGTATATTTTAAATGTTATCTCTTCAATAGAACACTTGATTTTATGATGAAATGATTGAGATTGTTAATCCGCTGAAGGATGAAAAGTGCCTAGCTCATCTTTATGCCTGTGCCTGTGTGTCCCACACACTGACAATGTAGACTTCAGCCACCAGATTGTAGACGTTGGTCAAGGCCTTACTGAAGAGGCACAAGCTTGCTGAATGAAAGACTGTTGTCACCTCATGCATAGTATTAAAGAAATGTTCATTATGCTTGACTGGGAAATTTCTCCGATCTTCTCATATCTGCTATCTCAAAATGAATATTTCATATCATCTTCCAGAGGGACAAAAAAGTATAAAAATTGGCAGAATCTTTTATATAAGTTTAACTCAGTTGCATTTTGTAACTCTGCGATGGATCCATTTAAAACATTTAAAACAAAGGAATCAGACAGATCTGTGTTTAGCAGGTGGCTTCAACAAAATCCAGAAACAGAATTTAAACTCAGGGGGCCTGAGCAATTCCTACAGTTTTGGAAATACTGAATACGTCCCAACTCTGCTCTTGTAAGACTGATGTAGATACTGTCAACCCAAGTAGATGATCTCTTTCACTATCCAGGGAGTTTCTTAATTCACCAGTTTTCTATTTTAGGGTAGACCTGTTTTCTCTTCTCTCTTTAGCCTATGTTTTCTATCAGCTTTAAGCAATGCAGGATCTAAGTAATTTAAGCAATTTTCTTCACAATTGTTTTCTTTTTAAAATTTAAAGATCAGGAAACAAATTAAACTCTTAAATTAACAGCGTTAAATTTAAGTTCTTAAGTATTTGTTTAAAAGGTAAACCTACAAATTATAGGCCTCATGTTTTTAGGTGTGATCTTTTTTTTCAAAGAATTTCTTTTGTCAATATTTGTGCATAAATGTTTCCAAATTTTGTCAGTTAAAACTTAGAGCCCTAGAAGGACAAACACACATTTTTCTTAAACAGAAGAAACTAAATGCAGTGATCGTAGTTTTTGTGATATATAAAGTCTGTAGCACAGTTAGAAAACGCATTATTTATGTGAATGTGACAACCAAAAATTAACTCAGTTCTAAATTCAGCCAGATCAGGAAAAACAAAAAGCAAAACACAAAAACTCTGCCTGCAGGCTGTGGGTGTAACACATTTTAGGTGACAACTGACGTCATTTCTGAGTGAAGAGCCCAGGTCAAGGGAGCCATGGACAGGAGTTTAGCACTCTTGACTGCAGGAGCTGAACTGGATGCATGTTCATTCTCCAAAATTCCTGAACTGACCATCGTTGTATTTCCAGTAGCCTGGATGTAGAGGGCATGTCCACCCAAATTGTCTTTCCTCACACCCTATGAAGAGGAAACCATAGCTGAGAGAAGTGCCCAAAGAAGAATCTTGGCAATTTGGACTCCATAATGTTCTCATACTTTTGTTTCTGAGTGGCCAAGACATTTCTTCAGGATTTCCTCTCACTTCAGGAAAGAGTAGGGCCAGTTTTGTCTATTTTGTTCACTGCTGCATTTCCAGGTCTAGCACATGTGGTGACTGGGACAAATATGTCTCTCATGAGCCAGACAGAAATCATTCTGATGGAGCGCCTTCTCTCCACCCCATAGTGGAATACACAACAGCTGATCCAAATTCCAGCCAGGGAGAAAACTTAACTATGCTTTTTTGTTTTCTATTTTGTAGTCTTTTTTATCTGGCATTGTATTTTGAATATTTGTCGTTAATATCCTTCCAGATATTATTTTAATGACTGTACTGCATTCCACTGCTTGGATATGTGATAATATATTCATTCATCTTTCTGTTGTTAGAAATTCAGGTTGTTTCCAGTTTTCACAACTCTACAATGAATGTTTATTAATCTTTGTATCTATACTATTTTTCCTTAAAATGGATTGCAAAAATAAAATTATTGAGTCAAATATAATATATAGCCCTTTAAATTTTACGAAAAATTTTAACTGTACCCCCAAATAGAAGCTCATACAATGAACTTCCTTACAGACATCACTCCACAGTCAACATATCAGTATTTTGCAACGTCTTGATGGTGGTTGATATGTATTATATAATTGCTTTCCAGAAATGTCATTCTATCTGAGTATCCTTGATATTAATAATTGGCCGATGCAAAAAATTGGGAAAAGGATGTGGAAAGGGGAAGACAATGTGCTTGAAGCCCATTAGGCTTAAGAACAAGTTTTTCAAATGCTGTTTTTCCCCCAAGGTGAGAAAAAAGTTCTACAACTGACATGGGCATTTTTATATCTATCACTGTATAAAGAGTGCTAATTTATGATACAGCATATTAGTTCTGAAATTGAAATGGTCAATGCATTCATAAACTTCAGGTAACAGTCTATTTTACTTTTTAGAATACCATTTATATTTTGCCTGAATATTTTGAAGCTATGTATTTCCAACTTACAATGTTTTGAATGTTTTTCACCATCAAAAATGGTATGTCAATGCACAAGTGGTAATACAGTTGGGCCTGGGAGCTTGAACTACCATTGACTTTTGCAACTAACAATAAAGAAAAAGGTGCTGGGGCTGTATTCCATGTAACGAATTCTCCCCTCTGGGCCAAGACTACCCCAAACATTCTCCTGTTTGAATGTTCTTCAGTTAATTCTTAAATAACCCCCACAAAGTACATATTCATTTATCACTGCTTCTTCAGCGAATAAATAAATGTCGTCTAGGGCAAAATCTTGAGTAATCTGAAATTTTTTTAAATGCTACATAGCTCAGTCACGTAGCCATCTCTCATTAAGTTCTGTCCAGACTCACGTATTTTGTAAAGAAAAAAAATACAGTGGAGACAGTGTGTATAATACATGTATAGTGAGTTAAATTTATCCTATTCATTGTGAATACCCAAATATGCACTCTATTTTTCTCAAGAATGAAGAAATTCAGTAACGTGAGTATCGCCTTTGAGTTTTCAATAAAAAATACACAAAAGAACAATATAGTAATAGCCAGTTTGCAGAAATTCTGCTAAGTTGGTATAACTATTATGTATTTTTTTGCAATTGCCTGGGGCAATAAAATATTAACAGAACTGCTTCCTATCATATAAAAATCTATCTCAATTCCTAACATGTGCTGGAAAGTTGTACTTCATATAAAGCACATGTTACAAAAATGATTACCTTTTTGGGATTATGTCAATTATTTGAATGGGCTGGTTCAGGGTACCTGGTGGCTGTGATGCCTTTTGTCTGCCCATCTTGTGCACCGCAGGCACCAGGTTGAGATAAGCATTTCCAGGGATGTGTGCCTGTCACTTGTTCTAGCCTGTGAGCTGCTCTATGGCAGCTGCCCCTCTATTCACTGCTGTGGCTGCAGTATCTGCTAGAGTGCCAAGTGCTGTAGTTAACATCCCACGAATAATGGTTAAATGAATCAATCATTTAACCAAAATGTTTCTCACGAGCACTACCACGGAGGTTGACTCTGGTCTCCATGAATTTATGTGGTGGATGTTTGTTTTTAACTCCAGTGTAGTACTTTCTCTTAAAAATGCTTTTCCATAGTGAAATTGTGTTGCCTTGCCCGTAAATGTCTACTGCTGTTTTTTTCTCTTATGTAGGCATATATTTCATTCTTAACTTATGGAGATACATGGTTTCATGGATGAGGACACTCTTAGAGACAGCAGGCACATGTTCAAATGTAATTCCCACTTTTCCTAGTTTACTAAGGACTTCTCAAATTTCTCATATGATGCCCATAATGAGGCTGTGAGGGAACCAGAATTGTTACTGTTCCAATTCCATACACAAGAAAAAGAAACAAAGATGGTAAGATCTTCACACAAGTTTAAATTTGCTTGTGGCCATGTCAGAACAAGAACAAAGTTCTCCTAGCTCCCAAACCAACAGACTTCCAAGCCTCGACACTTCTACTTTTGACATCCTATGTGCTGACAATATTTTAAAGACAGGTTGGAAACCAGGAGGGATGGGCTATTCACTTGTTCATGTGTTTGACCCAAATGTTAACATAGCAAAACAAACAAAAAATCTTCCCAATTTTCTATTTGTTTAGAAAAATTTTGTGCTAATTTTTATGTGTCTGAGTGGATACCAATCAAATGTCCCTTCACTACCAAGAGGCAGAGAAGGGATTTATGGTTGTGGGTTCACTGGAGACTGTTAGCAAATAAGAGGCGTTCCCGTAAATCATCTGTAGGGATGCAAGAATAACCCTAGCATTCTTGCCTACTCTCTGGGCTTCCATAGACACTGCTGTGTATGCCAAGCATCCTGAAGGAAGGAAACCATCACAAAACATGTAAAAATAGACTGAGATTGCAAAAACAAGGTTGTGAGCAGTATCAGTGATTTAGTCATTATTAAAAGGCATTAGCTGAGTGGTGTCACATTTTCAAACACACGGAGTTCAGCTAAGTACTGATTATAAGAGACTGGTTTATATTCTGAGGGTGTATTTTTAAAACTGGACCTTGCTATGTTAAATGTCTTCTGTAATAATTCACTGCTAATTTAATTTATTTTAAAATCAAGTTCTACTCTTTAAAATCTATTTCCCCCCCTTGGCTTGAGATCTTATGAGCTATAGTTGTGTCTCACTTGACCTTTTCTAAATAGAAGTTCATTTGCTTTTTCTCCTGTCGGTTTCTTCATTTTTACTGGCTCTATGTTGTGAAAACCCAATGTGCTTTGTTCAAGACACACATCCAAAGAGAAAACAGGTTTGGTGAGCAGTCTTCCATGATAAAACAAGATGAAATATTTGTAATTTCATTTCTTTGCCCTTTAAGGATTATGGACATTTCCAAGTCCTCCTCCTTAAAGATGTAAATAAAATTTCAACATGAATATTCATAGACCTACATCACTGAAGAGAATTAACTACTCAGAATAATATTCTGCCAAATGCCCATATATAAATTGGAAATTAGATCAGGTTCAATAAATGGATTAATATAGTTTCCTCAAATTACATATTTTTCACTTTTACTCATACTCTTCATCGGTGAGAAAGTTTTCTGTTTGTATCGGTCAATTGGGATATAAAATGCACACAAATGGAACAGAGGGAAAAATGTTTTGTGTTTGTAAAATAATGGGGTTACAAGCTGGGCTCGGTGGCTCAGCCTGTAATCCCGCGCCTTGGGAAGCTGAGGTGAGTGGATTGCCTGAGCCCACGGGTTCGAGACCCGCCTGGGCAGCTTGGCGAGACCTTGTCTCTACAATAAACAAAAAAAAATTAGCCAGGCATGGTAGCGCACGCCTTTAGTTCCAGGCTGAGGTGGAAGGATTGCCGGAGCCCAGCAGGTCGAGGCTGCGGTAGCCAGGAGCAGCCACTGCACTCCAGTCTGGGCGACAGAGTGAGACTCCAACTCAAAAAAAATAAAAAAATAAAAAATAATGAGGTTACTATTTTCCAAGGAGAGGGGCAAACACAAGCTATGCCACCCAAACAATGCGATTCCCTAGGCCTGCTTGGCAGAGATGAAACTTCTACGTGTCCTTTCACTCAGTGAAGGAGTTAGGCCCTCTGGTGTGAGGACCCCGGGCAAGACATTGCCTTGGCACACTGTCAGCTCCAGGACTGCTGACATTATGGCCCTGGACGACTCGCTGAACCCCTATAAGCCTCTGCTTTTTCTCCTAGAAATGAGAAACAAAGGTCTGTCCTACACCCCAGGGAGGGGTGGAGAATGGACGAGTTTCTAGTAAATGTTGGCTACTGGGATCTGCAGATGACTCTTGTTACTTTCCAACTAAAATTAAAAACTGAGAAGATTCTAGACTCAGTTTCCTAACCCAAATAAACAATAAAATAATTTCTGATGTGGCCCCGTTCCCAAAGACCTTGGTGGAAGAAGATGCTGAAACCACTTGAAGAATCTTGATTTCAAAATGCTGCAAAAATGAAGAGTTGCCCTCCCCTTTCATTTGGCCCCTAAGAGGAGCAAAGCCTTTATCTTGAGGACCACGGCCTCGCGGGCTGAGTTGGTGGTATCCTCATAATATCGCAAAAGTAGACTAACAGGTATCGACTTGATAGGAAGAGAAAGGCATGTGAGGTCACTTGCCTCATTTTTATAAGAAAATACTTGGCTTTTTTATTTTAAAAAGTTCTCAGAAAGAACTATATATCTATACAAATATAAAAATACACTTTAGCATGACATCTTCCAGGGAAAATCATTAATATCTAGTAAAGGTAACGTTTTAAGACTAAATTTTTCAAAAAAAAATAAAAATCTTCACAGTTTCTTCACTCCCAAATGCAAGAGAACACCCTCTAATTTTTAGTGGATTTAGGCTTTTTGGAGAGAAAATGAGCATCTGTTCAGTTTGGAGATCAAAATATCAATACTGAAGAGAAATTGGAGAAAGGGAAATTTCTAACTAACTTTTTGAGTTTCAAATATTTTAGAAAATTCCAACCTCTTTACTATTAATATTAATAGGAAGTTTGCATTTAAGCAAGAGAATAAATACCTACACAGAGAAATATTGCCCAGCATTCCACGAAGATCATTCACATAGCCGAATGTTATTTAAAAGTGCATTTGAAATACTCTGCTCCTTGCTAGAGTCTCCCATGGAAGCCATTAAAATGATTTAATATTATATACAATATTTACTATAATTTACATTATAGTAAATTATTTAGATGTATATCTTCCAAAAAGAATATATTTTCAATCATATAAACACAATTGATTATAAGTACTTGGTATATGAAAAATATTTATATAAACAAAGTATGAGTGGGATGCAGGGAGCTATGCTGAAATCTTCATTGTCCCATGAATATCACATCTTTAATATTTACTCATTTTCTTTCCAACAGCAGCTGTACAGGAGCATTTTTTCTTATGTTTCTATATGTTACAAGTTGATAGTTTTAGGTATGTCCTTCATTTGAAATATTGATGATGGGTATACAATCTTGACTATTCCTAACTATAGTCTGTATTCCTAGCAACTATAGTAAATTCTTTCAATAACAAAAACATAAAGTGCCTCTACTGAGAAGTCATAAACAATATGAGAAACAAGGAAACTAAGTTACATGCAAATTTGATGAGTTGGGAAAAAATTAAAATTTATGTCTAAATGGCACATTAATTATATAATAATTTCTAAGTATTTAATATTATAATTAAATGATTACAGTGGATTCCTTGTCCCACATATTTCAACCACCGCTTATGTCTCAAATTTTCCCCTTACTCTGATGCCCACTGTAGAGAAAAGAAAATCCGAAGAAAACCCTTTTCTTCTTGAAAAAAAAAGTGGTGAGCTCCCAGCCTTTCCTGTTATCTATTTTGTGAAAAAAAGATCTGGGCTTTTCCAATGTGCATGGTGTCGTGTGCAGTGTTTATATCGCTCTCACATGGCTTACAGACATGCTGGGGGTGTGGATTATTTTTCTGAGTTCTCTTAACAACAGCTCCGCATGAAGAACACAGTGCTCACTCCTCAGACTTAGCAAGGATCACCATCTTTGGAAACTAGTGACATATTTTATTGGTATCACAACTATAGGCTTATTATAAAATCACACAAAGTTGCAATATTGTGCAGGAAAGAATCATTTCTTAAGAAAATAATTTCATTTTTCAGCACTCAGAAGCAATCATTAGTGGCTGTACATGTGTTTTCTTGCAATACTCTGACTCTCTATGAATACAGGATCCACGGAAGCCACCTTGGCTGCTATAAAGGAATGTATGCAGTGCAGCACCACGGTCAAATCCTGAAATTCAAGTTCCTGTAAGAAAAAAATAGTGTTGATTATAATTATTGGAAAAACATTTTACAAAATTATTTAACACATTCTGTATTTTGTGAACTCCAAGAAATTTACTTCAAAAAGTAAAAATACACAGGAAATAAGTAAAGTTTAAAGTAGAAGTCACAGCATTACATGGTCAGAATTGGCTACGCACGTGAATCTACTCCTTTGTATTAATACACTGACATATAACTTACTTGTTTCTTGTACCTAATGTAGGCTAATACTCACTTCTTTATTTTGCATCCTAGCTTGATAAGTGATGGGTCTTGAATAAGTCAGACCTGGTAATCAGGGTCACAACTCAGTCTTCACCACACGTGTGACCTACCCAGCACGTGTGATTTTTGTGATGTGGATCTTACTTAAGCAGATTCATATTTGTAGTTCAGTGGAGCTAGCCATTGTTTCTTGCTGTGTGTGTGTGTGTGTGTGTGTGTGTGTGTGTGCCTGTGTGTGCTTTATGGCAAAGAACACTCTTGGAAGGAACAGTACCAGCTGAGTGGTACAGAATGAGCAGTGAGCACAGCACAGCAAAGGTGGCGAGTGACTTTGGTTCATCCACGTGCTGTCACCATGCCAACAGGAGATGCAGGAAATGATGCTCAATGGAGCAAGTTTTTTTGAGAGATGGTGGTGCCTCAACCAGAGGAAAAGAAAACTAAAATAAAATAAACTTCTGGGTCTTACTTCTTCATTTAAAAGATCTCAAATGTCATTTAAAAGCGAAAATAACCCATAAACTATTCTTCCCACAAATTTTCTCACATAAAGCTCCCTTGTTAAATCAACAAACAAGTCAACAATGAACCACAAAGCTAAAACAGAAGTCAAATAAACTTTATTCAGTTATTGGAAAAAAATACTCTTAATGGTCTTGATAGAAAAACATGAATCCTCACCATCCTGCCACCCAGTGCAAAGGGAGGTCTTGATGCGTGGTTCTGATGTTTCTCTTCTCTGTTAGTATAACAAATTCCAATATAATGAAGAACAACAAAATTCCTTTTGAAGTGACTGCTAATTGACATCCAGTGTACTAAATTTCACCAAAATTCTAGCATATTCTAAACTGCTGAGATGACATCAGGTAGAAAGACACATCATTTTAAAGGAAAAAAAATAGAAACCTCTGGCCTGTCAACTTCATAGACATATATCTTTAAATATCTCTAAGGCAGACTCTCTGATATTTTCATCCTGACAGGATGGGAGAATACCAGGCAGGAATGGAGGTGAACAGCTGCAGGTAAAGCCTGCTTCCTCGACATTCATCTTAGCTTATTTGAGTTGCTCTTCTTCATAACCCAAGGATTCAACATGTCAAAAATAACTTTTTGACTGAAATCCCCTCAGTCCCTCTCCTGGTCTTCTTTGCATGCATTTCTTTAGACTGCTCTTTCTTGGGATGGGTATAGGACCCAGGCTGGCCAACCAGAGTCCAGGAGAAGGTTGATATGAACAATGGGGAGGGGGAGGCCAGGGTTTTTACTTTGGTATGATCAAATGTGAAGTGCATACCTGCAGCTTACTCTGCTATCTCTGCTGCCAAAAGTAGAGAGTCTGCCAGAAAACAAATTCCACACAGAGAAACACCCCACTCGGAGACAGAGAACACTGAGTGACTGACGTCAGGTCCCACTGTACTTGGAGATGCCTCCAGCCTTCTCGTAGTGACCATAACCAGAGAAATCTCAATTCTTCATTCCAATTTGAATGTGAATGAATTTTAACCTTGACAGATACACAGTTAATTATTTTGATTGTTTTGAGGTATGAGGAACAAAATGTTCAAGATGATTAGATGCAGCTCCTGCAAAAGTTTCATAACAATTAAGAAGTTTCACAAATAATCGTTGAACTGGTTCAACAGTACCCCTCACTCTGGTTATGAGTAGAACCCACAACCTGCCCAGACCTTGTGTTAAACTTTAATCCAAGTTGGATTCACTACTTACACCCACACTGTGAGACAGTGCTCAAAATATTTTATTCATTGTGATTTATCCCTGGAAAAGGGAGGAACCAAGTAGCTTTTTAGTAGAAACACAAGGTTCTTGAAAACTTAACCCATCTAATTCAATTTATGTTTGTGTTTCCAAATTGTAACTGCTAGACTTCTTGAAAGCACGTTTGGGGAAAAAAGCCAAAATGACCATACATCCTTCAGAGTCTTAGGTTTTTTTGTATACAAATTGGAAATTGCTTTACAAGTTCTCAAGACTTATCTAATTATAACACAACATACCAAAATAAGAAGCAAAACTACTCCCGCATTAATGCACACATTCAAAAACAATATTAATATTTTTTGATATCATAATTTGAAGCCACTGTGCAAAATCTCTGGAAGTACTAGCAGAGTACAATAAAATCACACCACTAAATTTCACATAAAATCTCACTCAATAGCATTGTAATCCAGAAATCAAATTAAAACTTCTAAAACCATAGTCAATCAATCCAATCTTGATCCAGACACCAGCTAAGCAGACATTCTGAGAACATTTCACTGAATGTCTTCAATGCAGCTAAAAGCCAAGTCATGCTAGATCTGGTCTGGTTAATTTTTAAATAAATATTACCAGCAAAATTATCCTGAATTATAACTTTGCAACTAGAGCTGATCAAAATCATATCTTGACATTTTGTTTGAACAGAATACTCATGTTGAATTCTAAGCCAAAGACTCCCTTTATCTGTAACTCCTTGCTGTGCTCCTCAGCCATGTTTGCATGCAGGTCATGGGCTGTCATACTTTGACCTGCAGAGGAAAGGAGACCTTGACGGCTCTTTGGGTTGCTATGGCACAGGAACAGATTGGTATTGAGACTCCTATACGCTGAGTTATAAAGTGTCAACCTACTGTAACAGCACAGAGGAAGGCTCTCCCAGAGATGATTTGGGAATATGCAGGAGATTGCAGTTTGGGATCTGTGTGCTATGGTGGATTATGGGTGTATCGGACAGGGGTAAGAGGTAAAGGGAAATTAAAGGCAAAGTGAGGAAGGCTACATAAGCTGCTTTACAAGAAGTACCATTGCCTAAAAGAATTAACAATGAGAGTGACTCCAGTCCAAGTTTGAAAAGGCAGTTGCTGGGTAGGTATCTTCATAGAAGTACTTTTTTGTGCAAGGTTGCAGTAGCTTTTGTGCAAGGTTGTGGTATTGGCAGAGTCTTTTGTGATAGCTCTTGTTATCGGGCAAACATGCATGATTCTTCCATGGCCTCTAGTCTCCATTTTGTTAGGGTTTCACATAAGTGACTCTGTCTTGGCATCAGTGACTTTCTCCTCCTCCTCCTCCTCTTCTTCTTCTTCTTCCTCTTCCTCTTCCTTCTTCCTTCTTCCTTCTTTTTTCTTCCTTCTTCTTCTTCTTCTTCATCTTCTTTTTTGGGGTAAGATTCTTTCTTTGAATGCAGCACTGGTCAATCAACTTGTGATTAGCTTTTTATTTTCCCATGGTACCAGGATGGTCTGGTACCATATCAGGGGGAGACTCAACAAATTTAAGCCAATGTCAAAATCCTTTTAACCACATTTGAGCAATAAGGTATTTCAGAGGGAATGGCTTTTAGGATAAATTACCTAGATGTCATCAATAAGTTTAATTTTGTCTTTTCCATCCATGTTGGTGATCATCTCAAAGATCTTGGCCAACATTATTTTGTTAAGAGTGTTTTCTTTAGAAAACAACAGGTACAAAATTAAAAAAAAAGAAAATACAAAGAAATACCAACAGGAACATAATACATGTAGATTGTGCAATGGTTCTAAACCAAGAGCTCAAACTAAAGGCAACCAACTAAACAATAAAAAGCCACGGGGGACTAAATGAGACTTGACATAATTGAATCTGTGTTTGATTTCTCCAGAGGAATTTACCCTGATTCAGCATGTCTTTTCGTGATGACACAGACGCCTCCTTGTTTAGCTAGTAGGTAGCAATTCTATAACCTGGTTTCTGATGATGGCATTAAATTAAAGCAAAGAGTGCTCACTCTGTGAAAAGGAACGATGAGGACAATTTGAACAAAAACGTATGTTAGGGATGGTGTTAATTTTCCCATGAGGTAGACTAAAGGATCTCTTAGGTTCTGTAAAAACTTGGGTTTGGCATGACAGATCCAACATCTTGCCAAGTTTTCCACAGAAGCTTCTGACTATAAAATTTTAATTACTGCATAATCCTTTCAAGCAAAAAATTTAAAGATATAGACATAAGCGATAAAAAATTAAGAGGAGAAGATTCTCATTAAGATTGAAAGTCTTGTTCTGACATCTTGGGAACCACATCTACAGTATGAGACTTCCTGTCCTGGTTTGTACCTTGACTGTCTCGACTTACTCTGGTTACAGTACTGGGTGGTTTGGTGAACTTTTTGTGTGACTGATACATCAGGCACAAGCCTTGCTCCTTGAAGTCTAGATCAAGTTGTCTAACTTCAGTCAATAGGGCTTTGAGATCACGGAAGATCTTATTCATTGTTGAAAAGTTATAGTCAGACATGAGAGGAAATAGAGAAATTTAAAAAAGATCTAGTTTAGTATAGAGATAGATAGGAAAAAATAAAAAATAATGAATCAGTCAATAATCTAATAACAAGTGTATTGCAGGGTTTTTTTTAAAAATACAATTTTATCTTTATGATTAACCCATTTTTTAACCAAAATAATCAGAGTCAGATAAACTGGTTTGCAAAATTAGTCCATTCTCATTAAAGTCACCTTGATTATTTACATGACTGCAGTAAGAATAGCAATTAACCACACAGGAATATCAGCCAAATCAAGGCAGACTTCAGATTATTCTAGCAGTATCCATAAACAAATTTCAAATATGACATCCCAGTCAATATTAAGTAATATAACCAATGCTTCCAACTGCATTCTGTTATAAAGAGAGCGGATTCTTGTGGAACTTCTTAAAATAAGTATTTACCAAAAAGATAAGAATATTCACAAATGGTTTTCTGAATTCTGGAGGGATCGGGTAGGAAGAAAAGTAAATGTTCTCATTTCTGTTCACAAAAATACACTATGACAAACTGCTATAAGCTATAGATAGTATTAAGAAGTTTCTTCAATTTTGGAACACAAAACATCAGAGAATCAGTGAAGTTGTAAATAAAAGGCCATAAAACATTCTCTTCATTAGTTACTTAGTCCTATGTAATTAACTCTTGTTCTTCTTAATCTTGGTAAGCAGTTTCCTGAACCCATCAGTATGCTCATTTCTCCCTAAGCTGACTTGAATTAAGTCTTTGACCAACATTAGAAAAAAGACCTTTATTGGAAGGTTGAGGTGTAAGGATCGCCGGAGCCCAGCAGGTCGAGGCTGCTGTGGCCGGGAGCATCAACTGCACCCCAGTCTGGACGAAAGAGTGAGACTCCAACTCAAAAAAAAAAAGAAAAGAAAAAGAAAAAAGACCTTTAGCAGGAAGACAGTCCACGGACTGGGAAAAAATATTTGCCAACTGTACATCTGACTAAGGTTTAACATCTAGGATCTACAAGGAATTAAACATGCCAAAAAGAAAAAAACAAACAGCCCCATTACAAAGTGGGCAAAAGATATGAATAGGCACTTCTCAAAAGAAGACAT
>CAUYQG010086441.1:0-17391 GCA_963574415.1 Tarsius wallacei
CAATAAATCAAAAAATTAGCCGGGCGTGGTAGCGCGCGCCTGTAGTTCCAGCTACTCGGAAGGCTGAGGCGGAAGGATCGCCGGAGCCCAGCGGGTCGAGGCTGCGGTGGCCGGGAGCGGCCACTGCACTCCAGTCTGGGCAACAGAGTGAGAATCCAACTCAAAAAAAAAAAAAAATATATATGTTTTGTGAGGCTACAGATAGTATCGATGGTGATTCCTCTGATAAATCTGACAAAGTAAATTGAAAACCTTCTGGAAAGAATTTACCATTTTAGGTGCTCTTAAGAACATTTATGATTAATGAGAGTAAATATCACTATTTACAGGAGTTTGGAAGAAGTTGATTTCAAACCTCATGGATGACTTTAAGAGGTTTGAGACATTAGTGGAAGAAATCACTGCAGATGGAGTAGAAATAGTCAATGACTAGAATTAGAAATGGAGCCTGAAAATGTGCCTGAATTGTCTCAATTTCAGGAAAAACTTGAATGGATCAGTAGTTGCTTCTTCTGGATGAGCAAAGAAAGTGGTTTCTCACTGGGAACACATGGGCACAATGATGGGGACAACAGATGATGGGCACTGTTAAAGGAGGGATGAGGGTGGATAAAGGATACAAAACCACCCACTTGGTACTATGCTCACTACTTGGAGTTGGAAGGAGTGCTGGTCAGAAGCCCAAACCTCGCTTCATGCAATATACTTATGTAAAAGATTGTAAAAAAAAAAATCTTCACATGTACCCTATGATTCTAAAACTTTTTTAAAAAAATGGAATGTATTTCTGGTGCAGATGCTACGAACGTTATTGAAATGACAACAGAGGACTTAGAATATTCCATAAACTGATAAAGTAGCAATAGTGTTTGAGAGGACTGACTCCAATTTTGAAAGAAGTTCTGTGGGTAAAATACTATTAATTGGTATCACATGCTACAGAGAAATCTTTTGTGAAAAGAAGAGTCAGTTGACGCGGACAATGTCACTGTTGCCTTAGTTTAGGAAACTGCCACAACCACCCCATCCTTCAGCAACCACCATCAGATTGGTCAGCAGTCATGAACATCGAGTCAAGATGCTTCACCAGCAAAAAAACTGCAACTCCCTGAAGGCTCAGATTATCGTTAGCACCTTTTAGCAATAAAGCATGCACTTTTTCACTTTTTTAAAAGACAGAATGCTATTGTACTCTTAATAGACAATAGTATAGTGTAAACATAACTTTTAAATGCAGTGGGAAACAAGAAAATTTGTGTGACTTCCTTTATTTTGATACTCATTTTATTGTGGTGGTCTAGAACCAAATAAGCAGATCTCTGAGGTATGTCTGTATTTATTTACTTGTTCAAAGAATTAGTATCAGTGAACTAGAATAATATTGGAGAGTAAATAGGAAAAAAATCATGTTCAAGTAAAATTATAAAATGCTTGCTACATCAACTGACAGATGCTTCAAAAGGTATTTGAAGATATGAGAAGAAATAAAGGTCTTATTTTATTTTTTTAACACAGTTGCATCTTATTCATTAAAATGTAGTTGTGATTATTTGGATCAACTCAGGGACAAGAAACTTAGACCCTTTTTGAATTACTTACATCTAACTTTGTATATGCTGCAAATGATAGCCATAAGGTATGGATGTTTAATTTAATTATACTTGGTGTTCCTACAAAGGGTTGATATATTATTTTTGAGTGTGTGAATGATGACAGCTGTTGCATGCTATCCTTTGAGTTATAGTTTAAAATACATATGATCTTTCCTTTTTATGCATAGGACTTTTGAATTCCCATAATTGCACATGAACCGGGGCTGTATATAACTCAGAGTTACTTAACATATTTATATTTACTACACTTCCATGGTTCCCTACAAAATAACCTGTAACAGAATTCTCAAATCAACTTTGACATCGTAGCACTGTTTTAATATAACTTGGATTGACTGGCAAATGACAAAACCATCCCAGTTTTCCTTGATGTGCAAGGGGTAATCCTGTATCACTAATTAATATTATCTTTCCTTGATATTCTTTTCCCTAAGTAAATGAAAGAGATTATGAGACCTGAGACCTAGAAAGATATGCCTACTTGGAGGAGAACAAATATCTTAGAACTGCAAATGGTCTGGAGAAACAGCATTTTATGACCAGGTTGTATTGTAACAGAGTGATAGAACTTTTACTCTGAGAGCATCAGTTTGCTGTGAGGCTATAAGAATTACCCACATAATCAATATGGCACCCAAAAGATGTTAACATAAATTTAGCTGCCAACCTAAATGTAGCTGCAAACACTCTCATGCACACACACTCTCCTGTTGGATAAATTTGTTCACAGTTTTGCTATTTTGCTTCAGTACATGTAGTTTAAACCCACGGTTCTCAGACTGTGTGCTGTGACACCCAATAAACTCATAGGTCACCGAGGGATATTTTAAATAATCAAGGAAACATAGAGATACTTGACATCCATCAGAAATTACCTGGACTACTAGCTTGAGGTAGTTCGTAGTTTCAGTATTAGTGCTACATTCCTGTCAGTGATGCCACGTCTTTGCAAAGCTGGGTTTTGGTGATTGCTTTGAGGAAAGAAAGAAAAAGGACTATTACATAACAATCAGTGTGGAACAGGAAATAAGGGTGATGTGTAAACTGATGCCAAACTGATGCCCCAAAGGCTCACATATCTTATTAGTAAGTCATTGTTGTTTACAAGTAATATACAAATATTTTATTTCAATTTGTTTATTAATTTTTCAAGGACTACCAACTTCTTTTTGGTATACAAATACCTATTGGATTGTAAGAACTAACTACTTAATAAATGGAATGGAGGTATTTATTTTGGTCTATAAGTGCTGTGAAAAGATTAGCAGGATGTTAAGGGTGCTGACAAGACAATTTGGAAATTTTGGGATTCAACATCTATTTTTATAGTAAAATTATTATGTACCAAATTAAAATTTTCAGTACCATAAGTATTTCCTGAAAGTAGCTCTTTGTGAATGAAAATAATTTTTTATTTCATATCACTCTTCACTTCCTACTTGGGAATGCTTTTCAAAAAATGGCAGAAGTTAACCCTGTGGCAATAACCCTGTCCCACGCTTTCCTATTTTTTCCCCTCTCCAAGTGGGCACTTAGCATTTAGGGAGGCTTAGCACATCCCAGCCCTAACTCCTGCTTGACCCCAAGTGGGCAGCAATTTCAATTGTGCCATGGGATTTAAGAGTGGGAAAGTTGCCCTCCAGTTGTCCCCAAAAAAGGGAAGCCAGGGGTGGAGCGCTGACATTAAGGTGACAAAAATCTGTGGTTCCTGTCTCTACCTAGATTCTTTGCATTCATTGTCTGGCAGTTCTAGGCCACTAGCATGTATGAGGATGCCTCAGGCCTACAAAGATAAAAGAGCTAACCAGGCTACTTTGTGAAGATCTCTGCCAGTAAACTTAGTAAACAATAGCAAAATCTATGATGGCCATTGTTTTTTCTGTAGTTCTGACCCCTTCAAAGGCCGCTTTGCTTTTGGGGAACATTCGTTTATAACCCAAGGGCACTGTCTTGAGCCTACATCAGCTTTGCCAAGGGCCCTGGGTACAGGGCTGAGCTCTGGGGAGCTCTGACATGTCTGCAGTTGTCACAGGAAAACACCCACAGAGAGTTGAGGAGTCTGCAGTGGGCAGGGCAGATGGCAGGGAGGATCATGTGACCAGAGCAGGGCTGGGCAGTGGGGTGGGGCAGGGCTTGGTGAGTGGGAGGGTAAAGGCGATGCACCTGCTGAGAGGCAGAAAGTGCTCTCAACAGCCGGAAGTTGGAAGCCGGAAGTGAAAGCCCGAAGACAAGTCTAAGCCATAGCTGAGGTGGCCTATTAGAGCAAGGTTGGGGTGCAATTTGGGGATGCATTTTTTGGTTTTAGTATTCAGACTTTGCAAATTGTACCTACCACTTAGGCTATGTTTGTATGGGGGAAAACATGTATTTACATTTCCCAAACTCAAGGCAACATTTTCAACAGAGGATGTGCAGTAAGAAGTCAAGTTATTTCAAGTGATAGAACATCAGAATACCGTGTAGATATTTCGAAAAATCATTATTTTGGCCATTTTGAATGCTGCTGGCAACAGTAGGGGTGACACTGCATCGTACTCAGTGTGACTCCCTGTCTATCGTGTGCTGGTCCTGGACCGATTTTTCACACTGCGTTTATATTGAGGCCTCGTTTTGCCTAACATTGTGTAATTAGAAAATGTTGAAGAAAATAGTGAACACAACAGTGAAATAGCAAAGCAACTGAGAAGAGCAACTAAGTGAAAAAGATGCTACTTCATACAAAGTTTTAAAACAAATATATTAATGATTTTTAGTGATCAGAAAAAGACATTTTGAATGTTTTAATCCCAAAATGATAATTTGTTAATTATAAATAGGTACAGTGTTACTGCTTTAGTTTCTATTTAGAACGTTGTTTGGGAATTTTCTAATTTAAAATAACATAGGCTGGTGAGCATTTGTGCGTATAACATTCTATTTTCAGGAATAGATTACTGGTATTAAGTAGAAGACGTTTTTTGGTAACTTATTTAATTTCTATTATCCCATGCAATAGATACTATTATTTGGATACATTTTGTAGATTGGGAAACTGAAGTTCAGAGAAATTAATGTGCCAAGGTGATATGGCTAGTTAATGTCAGAGTCAGGACTTGAACCTCACAGACCTAACCCCAATTTTTATGCTCTTAACCACAACTCTATAATCTCTCAAGAACACTTTCAAAATGGTCTTGTTATGAATCCATAGACGAGCCAACAGGCATGGCTTTCAGTGGTAAGAACCCATTTGAAGAAGAAAATCTTTTTTTTTTTCTTTTTTCTTATTCTTGTAGATGTGCTTGTTCTTTCTTTCTCACCAGTCCCACTACCTCCCTTTTGGAATCAAAATCCTTTAGGGCAGGGATCCCCAATCCTTAGGAACTGGACCACACAGTAGGAGGTGAGTGGCAGGGAAGCTAGCAATGCTTTATCTGTGTTTACGGCCACTCCCCATTGCTTGCATTACTGCCTGAGCTCAATCTTCTGTCATATCAGTAGATTCTCATAGGAGCATGAACCCTCTTGTGAACTGTGCATGCGAAGGATGTAGGTTGCATGCTCCTTCTTAGAATGTAATGCCTTATGATCTGAGGTGGAGCCGAGGCAGTG
Source organism: Tarsius wallacei (assembly GCA_963574415.1). Classification (NCBI taxonomy): domain Eukaryota; kingdom Metazoa; phylum Chordata; class Mammalia; order Primates; family Tarsiidae; genus Tarsius; species Tarsius wallacei. The sequence continues at coordinate 5,205 of CAUYQG010086441.1, forward strand.
ATGGTAGCACTGGAGAGTGGCTGCAAATACAGATTAACATTAGCAGTGAGATTTGACTGCACAGAGATCATAATAAATCAATTGCTTGCTGACTCATATCAAAATAATAATTATGATTTTATAACAATAATTGTTTCATTATATATTACAATGTAATAATGATAGAAATAGAGTGTATAATAAATGTAATGCTCTTGAATCCATCCTGAAACCATCTTCCCTGTCCCGGGTCTGTGGAAAAATTGTCTTCCACGAAACCAGTCCATGATGCCAAAAATGTTGGGGACTGCTGTTTTAGCGGAATTATTCCCCAAAAACTTTGTGCATGTGTAAGCAGAGAAGACTTGTGTTCTGCTTCTTGATTATTGTCAGCATGTTTATTGTCTTTTTACTTAGGGCAACAGATCCTCAGGAATAGTGAATGTATAGGTAGTAAATATTTTAAGCTTTGCAGTTCACGTGATCTTTGTCATAAGAACTCAACTTTGCTGTTGTAGGGTGAAAGCAGACATAGGCAACATGTAAGTGAGATATGACTGTGTTCTAAGGAAACTATCTATAATAACAGGTGACCCACTGGATTTGTATTGTGGCACTGGCCATAATTTGCCAAGCCCTGGTCCAGTCTCTAGAGTAATTTCTAGATCATTTTTCTGGACAATATAGTTAATGTATATTAAGTGCATGTGAATTACATTGTGCATGTGAACTCATTTGATACACCAACTATATGAGGTAAGTACTTTGAAAATCCTGTTTTACGGGCAGGATACAAAAACATGCAGAGATTTAGTTAACTCACATACAGGAATACCTTGTTTTATTGTGTTTCACATGTTACATTTTGCAGATATTGTTTTGTTTTTAAATAAATTGAAGGTTTGTGGAAATGTTGCTTTCAGTAATCCTTATTGGTACCATTTTTCCAATAGCATGTGCTCACTTTATGTCTCTGTGTTACATTTTAGTAATTCTCACAATATTTCAAACTTTATTATTATTATGGTTATTATTATTACATGTGTTATGATGATCTGTGATCTTTGATGTTACTATTTTAATTATTTTGGGATGCCACAAACTGTAATTGTATAAGACAGCGAACTTAAGGGACAAATGTTGTGTGTGTTCTAACTGCTTCATATACCAGCCATTTCCCATCTGTCTCCCTCTTCTTCTTCTCCTTGGGCCTCTGTATTCCCTGTGACACAACAATATTGAAGTTAAGCCAGTTAATAACCCTACAGTAGCTTCCAAATGTTCAAGTAAAAGGAAAGGTTGCTTGTCTCTTTAAATCAAAAGCTAGAAATAAGTTTAATGAGGGAGGCATGTGGAAAGCCCAGATAAACCAAAATCTTGACCTCTTGAGCAAACAAGTTGCAAAGAAAAAGTTCTTCAAGGAAATTAAAAGTGCCATTTCACTTACCACAAATGACAAGAAAGCAAAAACAACCTTACTACTGACATGAAGAAAGTTTGAGTGACCTGGATAGAAGATATAACCAATGATAACATTCCCTTAACCCAAAGCCAAATTCAGAGCAAGGCACTAACTCTCTTTAATTCTGTGAAGGCTGAGAGAGGTGAGGAAATTGCAGAAGAAAAGTCTAGGCCCAAACTTTTTCTGTACGATGACCACTTATGTACCCAATCCTGAATTGTACTCCAAATCTTTAAAATAAAATTTAAAAAATTAATAATAAATAAACTACTAGATAAATAAAAGTTGGAAGCTGGCAGATGTTGGTTCATGAGGTTTAAGAGAAGAAGGTCTCTCCATAAGAAAAAGTACAAGGTAAAATAGCAAGTGCTGATGGAGAGGCGGCAGCCCGTTACATTGAAGATCTAGCTAAGATAATTCATGAAGGTGGATACTCTAAACAATGAATTTTCAGTATAGATGAAATAGCCTTCGACTAGAAGATGCCATCTAGGATATTGTTAGCTAGAGAGGAGAAGTCATTGCCTGACCTGACTTCAAAGCTTCAAGGAACAGACTGTCATGTTAAGGCTGGTGCAGCTGGTAACTTGGTTGAAGCTGAAACTCATTTACTCTCCTGACAATCTCAGGGCCCTTAAGAACTATGCTTAATCTACTCTGCCTGTATGCTATCCATGGAACGACGAAGTCTGGATGACAGCACATCTGTTTATAGCATGGTTTAATGTGTATTTTAAGCCCACTGTTGAGACCCACTGCTAAAAAAAAAAAAATCCCTTTCAAAATATTACTGCTTATTTACAATGAGAAATTTACTGGCTATTCAAGGGCTCTGATGGAGGTATACAAGGAGATTAATGTTGTTGTCATGCTGCTAACACAGCATCCATCCTGAAGTCCATGGATCAAGGAATCCTTTTGTCTTTTAAGTCTTATTATTCAAGAAATACATTTCATAATGTTATAGCTGTCCTAGATAGTGATTCCTCTGATGAATCCAAGGCAAAGTAAATTGAAAACCTTCTGGAGAGAACTCAGTATTCTAGATTCCCTGAAGAACATTTGTGATTCATGGGAAGAGGTCAAGATATCACATTAACAGGAATTTGGAAGAAGCTGATTCCAGTCCTCATGGGTGACTTTGAGGGGTTCAAGAATTAAGTGGAAGAAGCAGTGGAAATAGCAACAGAAGTAGAATGAGAAGTGGAGCCTGAAGATGTGCCTGAATTACTTCAGTCTCAGGAAAAACCTTGAATGGATCAGGAGTTGCTTCTTCTGGATGAGCAAAGAAAGCGGTTTCTTGAGATGGAATGTATTCCTGGTGAAGATGTTGTGAGCATTGTTGAAGTAACAAAAATGGATTTAGAGTATTACGTAAACTGAGTTGATACAGCAGTGGCAGGGTTTGAGAGGACTGATTCCAGTTTTGAAAGAAGTTCTGTGGGTAAAATACTATGAATTGGCTTCACATGCTACTTGGAAATTTTTGTGAAAGGAAGAAGCATTTGATGCAGCAAACCTCATTGTGTTATTTTCAGAAATTGCCACACCCACCCCATCTTTCAGCAGCCACCACTCAGATCAGTCAGCAGGAATCAACAGTGAGTCAAGACCCTCCACCAGCAAAAAGATTACAACTCACAGAAGGCTCAAAAGATTGTTTGCATTTTTTAGCAACAAAGTATTTTTACATTAAGGCATATGTTTTAAAAAAAGAAATAAAGCTACTTTACACTTAATAGATTACAGTATAGTTTAAACCCAACTTAGATACACTGGGAAACTAAAATGTTTGGGTGACTAATTTTATTGCGATACTCTTTTTATTGTGGTGGCTTGGAACCAAACTCATAATATTTTCAAAGTATGCCTGTCTCATAAGCAGAGTTGAGACTTCAGAGAATTTGTTCTTAAATACTATATTCTACTAATTAGTCAAAACAAACTTATTTGTGTTTTAACTCTGCTACTATTATTATTGTATTTTTATTTCATTACTACATTTGGAAACTTATCTGTTATCATATTGCTTTTTGAGTCTGCAGGTTTTTTTTCCCTGGGTTTCTGTCTTGACATTTCTATCCTGTATCTTTACATTGAAATAAAAATCCTGATTGCCCATTTTTCATCTGATGGTGAGCACATAGTCATTAACATTTATATAAGATCCATGGCTTGTAATGCCATCTGTTTATGGCTATGAACGTAAGGACTTTGATGAATACTTGAGTAATTCTAAGATTTTGTAAGATAAGTACTTTTGGAACCTCTTGACAAAACTAAAATGAAAGATGCAGAGACAAGATCACCTTTCTGCACAAGAGGATGGAAAACAAAAGACCATCATGAAAATATGAGAAGGTTTTCTTTTAAAGTATGCGTGTATCAGCTGAGAAAGCTGGAAGAGATCAATTAGAAGGTGTAATTTCAGGGGCATGACTGACATTCTTTGTAAGAATCTTTGGTCTTTCACCAAAGCATGGTGACCTCAAATCTAATTCCTAGTGAATCTTATAGGCACAATCATATCATTAAGCAAGCAAGCATTGGAAACCATCAGCAAATAATTTTTATATGCAGTAAGATACATTTGCTTTGAATTAGTTTTTTACCTTAATAAAAAGTTTAGACATACAGTATAAAATGTATCTAAAAGGAATACTCACTCTGTTTGAATTTAAGAATTTTCAAAGTACTCATGTAGAATGTCATTGTAAAACTAATTTCATGATAGCATTTTTAAAAAACTACATAAAAGTAAATCCAAAGGCCTCAAGGGATGCAATAAACCACCTTATTTTTGTGCCAAACATTCATGGTTGTAGCCTTCAAGTAGTATCTGTTTTCTAGTAAAAACAAACAAACAAAAAAATTAAAACTAGAATATAGAACCCTGCTTAAGGCTCTGTAATAAAACAGGAGTGAGATGCTGACTGAATCTAGGTTTGTTGAATGATTTTCAGCTTCTTATACAACTGGATCAAACAAATAGCTGATAGGGAAAAAAAAAGTCATTTTAGGCAGAAGTTTCTGGCATTTTTTCCCCTTGTTAACTTTTTCATTCCATTAGAAAACATCACCAATATGGAAGTTTGCTGAGCTTTTATAACCATTTCAGAATTTGAATTTATACTGAAATTTTATTAGTCTTCTTATAGCTCATGTCTATTTCACTGCAGAAATTAAATGAGTCATTTTTGTCCACTTGTCATTAGATCACTAAAATGAGTATAGTTCCTGAGAACATCAAAACAAAGAATAAGAGAATGTTAAAAATGAAAGGGATGGTCAGGTTCGGTGGCTCAACCTGTAATCCCAGCGCTTTGGGAGGCTGAGGTGAGTGGATTGCCTGAGCCTGCGGGTTCGAGATCCACCTGGGCAATTTGGCGAGACCTCATCTCTACAAAAATTAGCCGGGTATGGTAGCGCGCACCTGTAGTTCCAGCTACTTGGAAGGCTGCGGTGGAAGGATCGCCAGAACCCAGCAGGTCGAGGCTGCAGTGGCCGGGAGTGGCCACCGCACTCCAGTCTGGGTGACAGAGTGAGACTCCAACTCAAAAAAAAAGAAAGGGACTTTAGAGGTTACTTAGTGTAGGAATTTTCAGTCTTGGTACTATTGATAATTCCAAATGGACCATTCTTTTTTGGGAGGTGACTGGGATGGGAGGCGACGGTCCTGTGCATTGTGGAATGTTTAGCAGTGCCCTTTGTCTCTACCCACTAGATGCCAATAGCATACCCATATCCATTCCTAGCTGTGACAATCAATAACTGGCAATCTAGATATTGCCAAATGCTTCCTGGGGGCAAGATCACCCTTAGTTAAGAACCACTGGTTTAGTGCAAACCCTTCATTGTAAAATGATGTTAATGCCCTACCCACATTTCTTGAATTAAGAGACTTTTCCTTATTAAACTCTGTAGCATAGCTAGATGCTAGAGGCAAGAGAAAACAAAGAATGGAGTTATTGATATAATTTAAGAGCTGACCTAAAATAGAAATGGCAGATACAAAATTCTTATTTAGTGAGTGTCTTTTTAACTTTTATGGTCTTTTCCATTATTTAGTTCTTTTTCTAGGGCCTTCAGATTGTGCTATATGTCAATGCTATTTTTTTTTTTTTTTGAGTCGGGCTGTTGCCCAGGCTCGAGTGCAGCGGTACAATCACAGCTCACTGCAGCCTTGACCTCCTGGGCCTAGGTGATCCTTAGCCTCAGCCTCCCAAGTAGCTGGGACTACAGGCATGCATTACCATGCCTGGCTAGTTTTTTTGATTTGTTGTAGAGGCAAGGTCTTGCTAGGCTACCTAGGCTGGACTTGAACTCCTGGGTTCAAGCAGTTCACCTTGGGTTGCCAAAGTGCTGGGATTACAGGAATAAGCCACCACACCTGGCCTATCAGTCCTGTTAAAAGTCAGTAAAACACTCTATTTTCAAGAAGAATATGATTTTACTTATTTGTATTTATATTCACTGTAGAAAAATTTTAAAATATACATAAACATTTATGAAATCATATGTCTACTGAAAATATTTTTAATTTTTGTTATTAATCTGAAAGAGTGGTTCTGTGGAAATAGAAAAAGTCTTAATAAATATAAATAAAAGAACTTTTCCCTTCCAGAAAATAAGTAAATATAAAAAACGTTCAATAACTAAAATAATTTTGTTCTTCATTAATACATCTATTCCTAGAATCCCCATCAATCACTACAGACTTCTTTCCTATATGCATAATATTTATTTGCATTTCTTTATTACATGTCTGAGCCACATCAAGCTAAAAGTTTCTCCTTTTTTCTCTTTCTACTTTTTAATTGATGCATAATAAATATACATATTTTGATGGTACATGTGATGATTTGATACATCCATGTAATCAAATCAGGGTAATTGAGATATCCATCAACTTAAATATTTATCTTTTTTAAAATTTTAGATTCCGAGGGTACAAGTATGTGTTTGTTACATGGACATATGGTGTACTGGTGGGGATTGGATTTCAGGTGTCCTTGTTCTTCAGATAGTAAACACGTTCTTGAATTCAGCTAATTATTTGTTGTTATTGTTTTTGTTGTTGCAGCAAGACTTTCTCAATGAAGGAAACAATGTGTTGATTCCTAATGCAAACTCCTCTTTTCCCACTGTCCTATAACAAACAGTCCACATACAAGCAGCTCTCCCTGGTCCCCTGTTTGATAACACTAATATAGAGATAATCATGACCTCTAAGGGGGCACTCCATGAGGCTTACATTATGTCAGTTTGGACATTTCTCACTTTAGGACTATTTCTCTGGGGCCTATTCCCAAAACAAACTATATTAGTCCCTTTACAAAGCTCATTACATGCAAATAATTCTATGAATACATCAATTCTCTTAAAATTTATAACTGCACCTTCACAAGAATAGCCTAGTAAAAGAGAAGTTTTGAGACACATAAGTCTTTTCACAGCAGCACTAATTCTATCTGACATTAACAAATCCTTATGTGTGTGTATTAGAATCAGGAGAGAGAGAGAGAGAGAGGAGGGGAGGGGAGGGGAGGGGAGGGGAGGGAGAAGAGGAGTTTGAGAAAGAAGTAGACACGTGTGGAAGCACTTCCAGCAAGAATGTTCTGGCAGAGACAGGGATGTATGCAGATTCCAAGGCAAGAAACAGCTTGATGTCTTCCAGGATGGGAAGAAGTTTACTGAAGCTGGGGCTAGAGTTCAAGGGGGAAATGAGACCTTGGAAGAGCGAGTAGAAGGCAGATGGTGCAGAACTTGTAAGTCAAATTAAGTAGTTTTAGTTTTGATCTGATCACAAGGACAATGGAAAGCCTAGGATGTGACTTGAACAGATTTAATAGAAAATATCTCTGGAAAGCTATTTCTACTCTCCAAGGGTTTCTAGTCTTTTGTTTCCTTGATCATAGAATTGTTCTTAAATATGGTAGGAGAGGAGAGCTAAAGTCATAATCATAAAGATACTGAAGTAGTTTTATTTTTTAAATGTGTAAATGTAGAATGATGCTAAGCTAAAACAGAGGGACCAATCACAGTTTCACCCAAGAGGATATTTGGCTCAGAACAAACAGCCAGGAAAAAGTTCTAGGAGTATGACCAGATCTTTTAAGCAAGAGAGAAAGGAAAGAATTCTAAATTCAATTTAGAAAGCGAATGGCCACATTAACTATAACTATTAGCATGTGAATAAATAACCTTAGCCCTAACTAGAGCATACACATTTGGAAAACAGTCTCAGTTTTAGAGAAAGCTGCTGCTGGTTCAATTTTTTTTCTGCTGATAGAACAATCTGTTTCTGTTATGGTGCCCTGATACCTCAATGGAATAGATTGCAAGCTGTACAACTGGGAAACCAACGAAGTCAAGCTGTCCTGACTTTTGTAGTTTAGCCTTTGAATTGTCAACTTAGCCATCAACTGGGACATGTTTAACACAGGAGGAGGTCCATATTGCTACCCCTAAATGTGGAATGCTTATTACTTTTTCCAGATTTAATTAAACATATGATTGTTCCATGCAATATGAAGAGAGTGTGGCCAGTGAATCAGAGGATGACTAAAATAGTACCATGGTGTTCTTTGATGTAAAACTGTAGAGTTTACATAATGAAGTGGGGTCTGGCAATGATAACTCTTTTCATTGTTTAACTGTTAAAGAGTAAGTCTTAAAGTCTGACTCCTTTCTACTGTACTTCATGTAGGTGACCAGTACAATAAGAAAATTATTAATAGTAAATTCTACTTAGTCCTTTCCCTGAAGCTGTTGGATAAGATTCTCTTCATATCAAGAACTAATAATATACAAGAACCTAGTATTTTATCCACATTACCTCTCAGATTTTGAAAGGTAGGAAATTTTTTTATTGTAGGTTAGAAAAGCATTTTTGTCAGGATTGTTTTTGGACATGTACAGTGTAGAAGTACTATTCAAATTATTTAAAAGTAAATGTTAAGTTACTTGGTATAATATTTTGAGATGCTTAATTAAACTCAAAGGACTGTGAATTTTCACATTCAAACATCAAATTCTTTTCAAATGAGGTATTGGGGTAAAATTATCTTGGCCATATTGGCTTCGGTAATAATTCTATGTACTCAGTGTGCTTTATTCCCTGTTTTTTAAAAGTACTAATTTTGATCCTGAGAAAATCAAGAAAGCCAGTGTAATAAGGACAATTTTCCTTTTATGTAAAAAAATTGAAGGTTTTACTAATTTTTCAACTTAGTTTTTGTAAAACCTCCATATTAAAATTCTTTTGAAAGCCTGCATTTATTTTCTTTTCTGAGGAAGCGGTGGTTATTAGGCCACAATTGGAATCTTCAGCAATATTGCAGTTCTTTCTACACTATTCTTGAAAATAACAGAGGACATTTCTGCAATTGGACAGAACAAAGATATTGTAAGTATAAAGTTGTGGGGTCAAATAATATTATAATACTGTATCTAAGAACTGTTAAAATAAAAGTGGAAGAATCATCCATGAAAAAGATGCATGGTCTGACAAATGACTAGGAAGAGAACATGGGATGAGAAAGACTTTTTTTTTTTTTTTTTGAGTTGGAGTCTCACTCTGTCGCCCAGACTGGAGTGCAGTGGCACGCTCCCGGCCACCGCAGCCTCGACCTGCTGGACTCCGGCGATCCTTCTGCCTCAGCCTTCTGAGTAGCCGGAATTACAGGCACGCGCTACCACGCCCGGCTGATTTTTTGATTTATTGTAGAGATGAGGTCTCACCAAGTTGCCCAGGCGGGTCTCGAACCCGTGGGCTCAGGCAATCCACTCACTTCAGCCTCCCAAGGCGCGGGATTACAGGCTGAGCCACCGAGCCCGGCTGAGAAAGACTTCTTTGATAGACAATGGGTGTTTAGAACTTTTAGCTTCTTTTTTTCTGAAGGAAGATGAATAACAGTTGTAATATATGAAAGGGATTTGCTGTACTGTTCATGCTTATTCACTCTCACCTCAGTGAATAGTCTCTCTATCCTACCACTGTTTGCTTTTGAAAAGAAAATGCCTAATTATATTTTCACTTCATCACCATGATGGACACCAGTAATACTGTAGACAGACTGATAAGTAGAGAATCCAGTAAATAGTCTTCCCCAACCTGAAATATTTTGGCAGTCTTCTTTTGATTTCTGTTGTTATAGTGAACTTGTACTATTGATTCTCAAGTTCTATCATTATTTAACATTTCTCGATATAGTCAAGTCTTAATTCTTGTGGTTTTTGTCATATTATTTTGCTTTCTCCTCTTTGAGTACTTATGATTTCTTGCAATAAATATTTTAACAATTTTTTTCTTTATTTTATTGTAAAGATGTGGGATACAAGTCAGGATTAGGTACATAAGTAGTTCATGTCAGGTGAATTTGGGTGCCCAACTGGTCTTCACTCCGCCTGGTTTAGGATCAGGTACTCTTAGTGACATCACGTGCCGCCCTACTTCCTCAGCAGTGTATTTTTTTCTTTCTATTCTGGTTCTTGCTCCATTCCTCAAACTTCTCACAGTTTTTAATGTGTATAACTAGCTACCTCTGTACTTTAGACATGATCTTTACCCTCTGTAGGTCCTTCTTGACTCATCTAGGTTATGAAGGGATGGGCTGAAGTGGTGTGTCTCAGAGGGGATTGACATAAACTGGGTGCCAAGGAAACAATGGGACAGGAGGGAGAGATGAGTGCAGATGTTTTACCTGGCATGTGTTCACAGAAGATATTCTTACAGTGAACCTGGGAAGACAGGACTGGGCGGAGGGAGAAGTTCACCTGTAATAGGATAGTAACTGAGACCTCTCAGTCAATTCTGCAAGGAGCTATGGGAATAAGAAGGCCCTATAAAACTGTCCCATGTTGAAGCAAAGGAGCTAGGCCTTTGTTGCCTATATCAGTGAGGCATCACCCATGGCTATCTCCTGGGAGGGGTAATAACCTTGGGCAAGGCAGTTCTCTGAGCAATACCTTATGAAAGACATAGCTTTCATCCATAGGCAAACAAAATTTCCAGAAACTGGGAATGGGTGCATTAGCCTAGAACAGAACCTAGGCAGAGCACCAGCTTTTACTACTGGCACTTTGGGCAGGGCAATTCTCTGTTATGTGAAAAGAATTCAGGCATTACAGTCATGTAACATCCCTGGCCCACCTACTAGGACCATCACACAGTCTCTGATCTTTCCGAATGACCCTTGGGACTCTGGTTGGGAGTCACCAGAGATCACTGGGCAAAAGGATTCCTCATGTCTACTGTGGCTCTAACATTGTTTCTGGATGACTGAGTGTATTCTGGATTAGAAAACCACCTGATTAAAGTTAGAAAATATTTGGGGAGTAGATAAATCTATTGTGATGCAAATAGCGTTTGGTTGAATAGAAACAGCTATGTGGAATTACTGGGTCAAAGGGTAGGTATGAAGATTTAAAAAAGTGTTGCTGGGCATTGCCCTACAGAGCTGTTGGGCCAATTTATGTTCTCACTAGCCATCAAGCAACCATGTGCTTTTACTTTTTTCTCTCTGTCAACTTGAATCTCTGTAAATTTCACTGATATTAAGGATGGGGTCCAGGAAGGTAGGTAAGGAAATGGGGCTTGTGTAACCCAAGCTATGCTGCTATACCTATTTTTATTCAGGTTTTACTAATGCTTCCAAGAAACACTTTGACAACACAAGAACAAGCCAGGCAAAACAGAGCAGGAAAATAGATAGGCACTTTATTTACAATTAATATTTTAAAAAAACCCAGAACATTGAGTGAGTGTATACTTAAAAGAGATAAACAGTTGTGAGGAAGAAAATGGAAATGTTTTACATTTTGACGGTACAGTTGGAACTCTCTTGAAGGTAATTACTTATTCCAACTTAACAGGTTTAGATTAGTTCTACTGTATCCTTTTAATATTTATTAACAGTTCAAAAAGAAATATCTGCTGTTAGCTTAGCCTTGTTCCCAAGGGGCCAGCTGGTGCTGGATTTGGCAGCTTCTCTAGAGAAAGACTCAGTGAGTGTGGTGACTAAAATAACAAACTTGTTTTGAGACTGAGTGCTTTCAGACCATGATTGGAGATTTAAAAAAAATAATTGCAGAAGTATCTAACTATCATCACAATTAGAAGAACTTGTCTTCCATGTTTACACAAAATTCTTGATGTGATCAACTTCAGGATTTTTATTTTCTCTTGTTTATTTTTTTCTGTAATTATGATTCACTTTATACATAATTAATCTGTCATCATATTTTAGTGTGGCAGTAGACACCATGTTATTTTTCTACATAGCTAGAAAGTGAGTCAATCAACAGCCTGTGTTGGACACTAACATTGAGTCACCCATGTTACTTTAAAAGCAAATTGACCCTGAAAGAGTCTTGTAATTATATTTTGGAAAGGTCAAAATTATAAAGTCTAGGTCAAGTATTTTGTATTAGTTGTATCTCTTGATTTTAGAAGCAACTAAGCAATTATCCTAAGTATTAAAAAAATACTAGGAAGACTGGTGTATTTTAGTGTGTCTGCAAAAAACTCATACCAGGATTCTTTTTTTTTTTTTTTTGAGTTGGAGTCTCACTCTGTCACCCAGACTGGATTGCACTGGCACTCTCCCGGCCACTGCAGCCTCGACCTGCTGGGCTCCGGCGATCCTTCCGCCTCAGCCTTCCAAGTAGCTGGAACTACAGGAGCGTGCTACCATGCCCGGCTAATTTTTTGATTTATTGTAGAGATGAGGTCTCGCCAAGTTG
>CAUYQG010086442.1:0-12706 GCA_963574415.1 Tarsius wallacei
TAGACTCTAAGTCCATCCAGGTTGCTGCAAAGTTCATGATTTTGTTCTTCTTTATGACTGCGTCATATTCCATTGTGTATATGTACCACATTTTTTAAATCCAGTCCTCTTTTGATGGGCAGCCCAGTTGGTTCCGTGTTCTTGCTGTTGTAAACAATGCTGCGATAAACGTATGTGGCAGGTATCTTTTTTATAGAGTGCTTTGAGTTCTTCTGGGTATATTCCCAGCAGGGGGATTGCGGGGTCATATGGACAGTCGATTTTTAGAACTTTTAGGAATCGCCACACTGTTTTCCACAGAGACTACTAGTTTACACTCCCACCAATAGTGTAGAAGTGTTCCCTTTTTGCCACATCCTCTCCAGCATCTGTTATTTTTTGAGTTATTGATGGTCATTCTGACTAGAGTTAGGTGGTATCGCATTGTAGTTTTAATTTGCATCTCCTTGATGACTAGTGAGACTGAACATTTTTTCACGTATCTGTTGGCTGCTTGTATGTTTTCTTTTGAGAACTGTCTATTTATATCTTTTGCCTACTTTGTAATGGGGCTGTTTGTTTTTTTCTTTTCAGCACATATGAGTTCCTTGTAGATCCTAGATGTTAGGCCTCTGTCAGACATGGAGTTGGCAAATATTTTTTCCCAGTCTGTGGGCTGTGTCCCTGCTCTCTTGATGGTTCCTTTGGCTTTGCAGAAGCTTGTCAGTTTGATGAGGTCCCACTTGTCTGACTTATCTCTTATGGCATGGACACTTAGGGTTTTGATCAGGAATTGGTTGCCAGTTCCAATCTCCATAAGAGTGTCCCCTGCATTTTCTAAGGTTCTTATAGTTTGAGGTTTTACGTTTAGGTCTCTGATCCATTTAGAGTTAATTTTTGTGTGTGGGAATGGGTAGGGGTCCTGTTTCAATCTTCTGTATGTGGTCAGTTTTCCCAGCACCATTTACTGGATAGGTTCTTCTCTCCCCAGTGATTGTTGGTGGAGACTTTGTCGAAGATGAGTTGATTGAAAAATTGAGGTTTTGCTTCTGGAGTCACTATCCTGTTCTATTGGTCTTCATGCCTGTTCTTGTACCAATACCATGTTGTTTTAATTATTGTAGCCTTATAGTAAAGTTTAATGTCTAGAAGTGTGATACCTCCCACTTTGTTTTTGTTTTTATTTTTTTTGCTGAGAATTGTTTTGACTGTTTGTGATTGTTTATGTTTCCATATGAATTCCTATATTGTTGTTTCCAGGTCTGAGAAGAATGATGCTGGTAATTTAATGGATATTGTGTTAAATCTGTAGATTGCCTTGGGTAGGGTGGACATCTTAATAATGTTGATTCTTCCTATCCATGAGCATGGAATATTTTTCCATTTGTTTGTGTCTTCTTGGATTTCTTTGAGCAGTGTTTTGTAGTTTTCGTTGTAAAGGTCTTTCACTTCTCTGATTAGGAAGATACCAAGGTATTTCTTTTTTTACTTTTATTTTTTGGTGGCTATTGTGAATGGGATTCTGGTTTTTATTTAGGTTTTGTTTGTTTATTGTTGGTTTATAGGAATGCAGCTGTCTTTTGCACATTTATTTTATACCCGGAGACTTTGCCAAAGTCCTTTATCAGTGCAAGGAGGTTTTTGACAGATTCTCTTGGATTTTTGTGGTATAGAATCATGCCATCTGCAAAGAGGGATAACTTCCTCTTTTCCTGTTTGGATACTCCTGATTTCCTTCTCTTGTCTGATTGCTCTAGCTAGGACTTCCAATACTATGTTGAACAGGAGGGGTGAGAGTGGGCATCCTTTTCTTGTTTGGAGGGTGGGCATGGGGGCCACACTGTTTTTGGTCAAAAACTGCTGAACACTCAGTGTGGTGTGGGCAGGTGCATCGTTGGGGTAGAAGAACCTGAAACCTGTTTGCCACATCTCAGAACATTTCTTTTGCAGATTGTCTCTCACAACATTGCCAGCTGGTATGCTGATGCCATTGGGTTCCTAGAACACTTACCTAGTGGGGGAAGCCTGTACTGCAGGGGGCCCGCCCTCCAAAATATAATTGTGGTTATTTTGGGACTCCCCTCCCCCCCGGTATGTCTGTTAAGTCTAGTTGGTATATAGTGTTATTCAAGTCTTTTGTTTCCTCTCTTGTCTTCTGCCTGGTTCTTGTTATTGAAAGGGGAGTATTGGGCAGCCTCCTCAGGTCCCCTCCCACTGTGGGAGCTTTTCTATTCTCTCAATAAATCCTGCCTTCTCCAAAAAAAAAAAAAGGAAAGAGGAGTATTAAAGTCTCCACCATGATTGTAGAGCTGCCCATTTCTCCTTTCAATTCTATCAGTGTTTGCTTCATATATTTAGGTCTCTGATGTCTGGGTATATATGTTTATAATTGTGAGATCGTCTTAGTAATTTGACTTTTTTATCATTATATAATGTTCTCTGTATCTTACAATAGTTTTTGATTTAAAGTTCTTTTTGTCTAATATTGTATATCCATTTCTGCTTACTTTGGGCTATTTGAAAGGAGTGTCTTCTGTTCTTTCACCGTCAACCTCTGTGTGTCCTTAGCTCTAAAGTCTTAGATCTGCCAGGCTCAGTGGCTGAGTGTGTAATCCCAGCACTTTGGGAGGCCGAGGTGAGTGGATTGCCTGATTTTGCGGGTTTGAGACCAGCCCAGGCAACTTGGCTAGACCTCGTCTCTAAAATAAAATTTAAAAATAGCTGGGCATTGTAGTGCACGTCTGTAGTTCTGGCTACTTGGAAGGCTGAGGCAGAAGGATCACTGGAGCCCAGCAGGTCAACGCTGGGGTGGCAGTGAGCGTGCATGCCACTGCACTCCAGCCTGGGCGGAGGAGTGAGACTCCAACTCAAAAAAATAAATAAATGAAGTCTTAGATCTCTTATAGATAGCGTATAGATGAATTCTGGGTTTGTTTGTTTGTTTTATTGCCTGAAATACTTTATTGATGATGATTATCCACATTTCCATAAACGTTCAAAGTAACCATGACTAGTATAGGTAGGCTTTTAAATTTTTTCATTTGACAAATGAAAGCTCCACAGGAAGCCACTTCCTTTTGTGTGTATCAAGTATCAAGATTCCAAAAACTCAGTTGTAACTTTAAAAAAACCCCAAAAACCAAAAAACAGACCCTGCTAGCAAAGTGCATCTTTTTTGGTGATTCTCAGAACCAACAGCTCCTGGCTTTACACATAGAAAATAAGCTGATTTGATAATATAAGATCACTAGAGGTAAGAATCTGTAGATAAGATTTAAAGATCTTTCCTCCTGATGATTTAAAGTTTTATTTTATTCCAATGTGAACAGCACCAGTCCACAACTTTGCTACTTTTCCTTTCACTTTCTGTGATTGTAATTCTTATAACAGCAGTACTGTTATCATTTCTTCCTCTTTGTAATCAGGACTGGACAACCCATGTAACACTGTTCAGTTTGTAAATAGAAAAATTAAGGCTCAGAACACACATAGGGTTTCTCTTACATTTTCATTCCATAGCACATCAGGTGTTTGTTTTAAGCTTTTGCTTCTCTCAACACACTACAGAAATATATAAGAAACCACGCTTTCAGCCAGCAAATATTAACAGAACAAATAAAACGAATATTTTATAGACCACATATTATAATTACATCCTCTTGACTAATCAATTTGCATAAATCCATGTATGTATCCACTGTATATTTATGGTGAGTCAAGTTTAGGTTCTTCAAATGAAAGTGCTTCTGGCAACAAACCATTTGTGTAATAGGCTTACATTCTTAAAAAATAAAATAAAACTTGTTTTAAACCTCTTTAGAAAAATGTTTAGTTCTTTCTAAAAAGCAAGACTACACACCAAAACATACTTTGTTGGGAAAACTAATTCATCCATATACTTGAATATAACCCAAATAACTTAAATATCTTACTTTTATTAAAGGATATCTTACTTTTGGCTAGGCACAGTGGCTCGCACCTATAATCCCAGCACTTTGGGAGACCAAGGTGAGAGAATTGCCTGAGTCCACGGGTTTGAGATCAGCCTGGGCAAGTTGGTGAGACCTTGTCTGTATACTAAATCAAAACATTAGCCGGGTGCAGTGGTACACACCTGTAGTTCCAGCTACTTGGAAGGCTGAGGTGGAAGGATCACCTGCGCCCAATAGGTCGAGGCTTCACTGGCCATGAGCTTGCCACTGCACTCCAGCCTGGGTGACAGAGTGAGACTCCAACTCAAAAAAGGGGGGGGGATAACTTACTTTTATTAAAGGCAGACATTTCCATTCATTAGCATTTTATTGCAACAAAGTCTTGTATGCAATTTTCCTGCAAAGGCTTCCTCTCAAAAGATACAAGCCCCAGCACTAGGCGAACATTCTTCAGAGCTTTTTTTCACTAACTTCAGGTTAAATTTCCACATCTATGTCCTGGTCAATTTACTATCCTTGCTTGCCTTTCCAACATGGTGGCACCAAAAGATTTGTGGGGTGAGGAGAAGAGATCACTTTACAAACTGCTGCATTTACTCATCTTCCACAAATCAGCAGAGTTAGGCATTTGATTGTTCAACGGAACAAAGCTTTAATAGCATCCAGGAGGGCGGACAGGCAAACCAGACTGTAGACACTCTTCACTCTTCCATTTGTCAAAAATCAAAACAAAAATCCGCACACACACATAGAAGGTATCAATAATCATCTCTTTTTCTGTTGCCACAACTTGTTTTAGTATTGTCCTTCCTTTGGTCCATCTCCTGTGATTGCCCTGTAGGCTGCCCATGCCAAGGACTTGATGAGCCCAGTTTGCCCATTGCTAACAATTTCTCAGTGTCAGAGAGACAATGAGTTCCTCAAGTCTAGTTTGTTTGCAACTATAAGTACAGGAACTCCTTGACTTTCTGATATCCTAGTTTGTAAAGTTCAGTTTTGGTTTCTTCCATCCTTTCAACGTCAACAGAGTCGAAATAGCAAACACAATGCCATCTGTGCGTCTCGTGTATGACTTCCACGGTGGCCTTAATTTTTCCTACATCCCAGAAATGAAAGTGACTATTTTAGAATTTCCCAAAGTATCTTAGTTATCTCATTGTATGTCCTTTGGTGGGTATGGTATTTACAAACTCATTGAACTGCATGCAGTTTGTATTAGACAGTTGTGTTTCTAGTGTAGTCCAGTCACAGAATGACAATGTGGAAGGACTGAGATGAAGGCAGGCTGGGCAGGATAGAGATCTGATTTGAGTCCATTCTCCATTTCCAACTGCAAATATGTGTCCTAAATTGAAATGCTTTCTTCTTTCTGCTTTAGAACTTCTTTTCCTAGGTGATCCAGCTGTAAGACTGCTAACTGCCCTTTCCTCATCCTGATTAAACCTCTCTCCAAGCTGCTTGGGAGTTGTGCTGATAACCTGTCCATGGGCACTAGTGAGGCTTGGGAGTGGCAAAGGTTAAGATGCCACTTCTAGGGGTACTGGGTGGTGTCATGTGCTGGGCTGCTAGTTTTTGTGTTTTTTTTTTTTAATCCATCCTGCCAATTTATGTCATTTTATTGGGGAGTTTAGTCCATTAGCATTTGGCCGAGCTCGGTGGCTCAGCCTGTAATCCCGCGCTTTGGGAGGCCGAGGTGAGTGGATTGCCTGAGCCTGTGGGTTCGAGACCCGCCTGGGCAACTTGGCGAGACCTCATTTCTACAATAAAAATCAAAAAATTAGCCGGGTGTGGTAGTGCACGCCCGTAGTTCCAGCTACTTGGAAGGCTGAGGCGGAAGGATTGCCGGAGCCCAGCAGGTCGAGGCTGCGGTGGCCGGGAGCGGCCACTGCACTCCAGTCTGGGTGACGGAGTGAGACTCCAACTCAAAAAAAAAAAAAAAAATTCATTAGCATTTAAAGTAATTACTTACAAGGCAGAATTTACTCTGACCATTTTGTTAATTATTTTCTATATGTCTTTATGCTCTCTCTTGTCTCTCATTTCCTCCCTTAATGTTTTCCTTTTGTGTTTAGTTGGTTTTTTGAAGTATATGTTTTGATTTTCTTCTCATTTCATTTTACATACTTACTATAGCTATTTTTTTGTGATTACCATAGGGATTACATAAGACATGTACAAAAGTTATTAAGACATACTAAAATTTTAACAGTCTATTTTTAACTGATAAGTTGCATACAGAAACCCTTCTCTTTTATAGCTCTGTCCCCCTTTATGTTGTTGATGTTACAAATTATATATTTATGTATCATATACTCATTAACGTAGATTTATAATTATTTTATGTGCTTTTGTCTTAAATATTCTATAACAGGATTGAAAGTGAAATTAGGAACCAAGATTATAGTAATATAGGTATTTATATTTGCCTATAGATTTACCTTTAGTGGAGAACTTTATATTTTCCTATGGCTTCATGTTACTGTCTGGGATCCTTTCATTTCAACTTGAAGAAGTTCCTTTAGCATTTATTGTAGGACATGTCTCTCATTTTTTGTTTATTTGGAAATGTCTCAATTTCACCCACATTTGCGAAGCACAGTTTTGCTGGATATCATATACTCAATTCACAGGTAATTTAGATTTTTTTTTTCTTTTAGCATTTTATCATCCCGCTGCTTTCTGGCCTGCAAGGTTTCTGCCAGGGAAATCCACTGATAATCTTATTGAGGATCTCTTGTATCTGACCAATTGGCTTTCTTTCCTCAAATTTTGGGAATTTCAGCCACCATGTCTTTATATTCGCTCTCTCCCTCTTTCTCTATTCTGTTCCCAGTCTCGATAATTTTAAGTGACCTGTCTTCAAGTTTGCTGATTCTTCTGTCTTCTAATTTTCAATTCTCTTACTGTATTTTTTAGCTTCGGAATTTGGTACTTTATGGTTTCTGTCTTTGTTGATGTTCTCATTTTGTTCATGAATCATTTTCATGATTTAGTGATCTGTCAGGATTCTCCTGTAGCTAATGGCACGTGTTTAAAATAGTTGTTTTGGAATCTTTGTCAAGTTACTCAGAGAGGCCTGTGCCTCTTTAGGATTCGTTTCTGGAGATTTTGTTTCTTTGAATGGATTCTTTGTTTGCCTTCTGATCTTTTGTTGAAAATTAGGCATTTGGAAAAAAACAGTCACCTCGCTCAGTCTTTGTAGATTGACTCCTTTCCGGGGAAGACCATCACTAATTAGCAGAGCATGTTCTGAGCCACGTGATGTGCTGGGATGAAGGCTTAGGTCATCTCAGGTCTTTTCCGAACATGTATCTTGCCTGAGCCTGTGTGTGCGAGCATGTACATGTGTGTGTTTCAGTTATCTAGTATACACAGGTGCTTTTAAATGTCTTAAATTCCCAAAGAGTCTTACTCTGGCTTTTCGGGGCCTTACGTGTTGTTCTGTTTCTGTGCCTGTAATCACTTTTCCTGGGCCTCTGTAGGTCTGTGGTATCCTTGTAGCTTTCTCAAGCAGTGCCCACTGATGCCTTCTGTTGTTTTTCCTCATCCTTGCTTTGAGTCAGGCAAAACAGAAACCAGCACCTCATGCAGGCACAGACAGGACACTGCACATAAGGTCTGCTCTGCTGTTCTGGTGGAGGGACCTGAGAGCTGAACTGCTGCTTCTTTCAGAGCATGCCATGACGCAAATAAAAACACCAAAACATTGAAAGTAGCTGTGTATACTAGAGAATGGGTAGAGGGAAAAAAAAAAGCACATACACAGGCCCAGCAAGACACATGCTCAGAGAAGACATAAAAAGACCTTAAGCCCTCACCCTGAGCTGATCCCAAATTTTCTACCATTTTATTTTCTTTTTCTGAAAAATTTTTTTCTAAGCATTTTACTGTAAGAAGTATCTACCGTTTTAAATATGGCTTTTTTTTTTTTTTCAGCGTTCTCTTGGTTGTGACTGATTTTCAGAGCCCCTATAAATTCATTTTAGCTAGTCTGTAGTTTTTTAATGTTTCTGTGAGGAAGCAAAGGCTTCGAGCTACCTAAAGTTCGCGACCTTGCTGATGTCAATCTCTCAGGCCTTAATTCCTTATTCTCTCTGTCCTTTCAGGAGACAGTCATCAAAATGAGATGGAGATTCTTCACCAAGCAGGATTAAAGTGCCTTTCACTGGAAGAGCTTTCATGCTGGCAAATCAAGAGACATGTTGTAAGCAAATTAACCAGACATCAAGACTCCATGATGGATATTGAAGGAAAGAGTTCTCAGTTCCCCAAGCAACATGATTCCCCCTGTCAAGTGGGAGCAGGAGAATCTATTTGGGCTTCTGTAGATGACAGCTGTCTGAGGAATCTGATAGGAGATCATTCTAATATCATTGAAAATCAAGAATTACCAACTGAGAGAGTTCAGAATTCTTGGAGTAAAATATATTCGAATGAGACTGAGAATTATCAAAGAAGTTGTAAGCAGACTCAGATGAAAACCAAATTGTGTATATTTGCTCCATGTGTTGACATTTTCAGTTGCATTTCACACCACCATAAGGATAATGTAGTGCACAAAAGAGATCAGACTCATAGCAGCAGTGATTGCGGCAAAGACATCCTCACTATTTCGCCTCTTACGCAGCGCAGTATCCACACAGGACAGAATACCTACCAAGGTAGTGAATGTGAAAAAGCCTTCAGTGGCAGCTCCGGTCTTGAACTTCATCGCCAGGTACACTTGGGAAAGAAGTCCCCTACATGTAGTGCACACGAGGATACCAGTTATAGCCCAGGTATTCCTGTTCAACAGAGTGTTCGCACAGGGAAAAAACGCTACTGGTGTCATGAATGCGGTAAGGGTTTCAGTCAGAGCTCCAACCTGCAAACTCATCAGAGAGTCCACACAGGGGAGAAACCCTATACATGCCATGAGTGTGGTAAGAGCTTTAATCAGAGCTCCCATCTTTATGCTCATTTGCCTATTCACACGGGAGAGAAGCCCTACAGATGTGACATTTGTGGGAAGGGCTTCAGTCGTAGCACCGATCTGAACATTCACTGCAGAGTTCACACTGGAGAGAAGCCTTATAAATGCGAGGTGTGTGGAAAGGGCTTCACGCAGAGGTCACATCTTCAGGCCCATGAGAGAATCCACACTGGAGAGAAACCATATAAATGCGGAGATTGTGGTAAACGGTTTAGTTGTAGCTCAAATCTTCATACCCACCAGAGAGTCCACACCGAGGAAAAGCCATACAAATGTGATGAGTGTGGTAAGTGCTTTAGTTTGAGCTTTAATCTTCATAGTCACCAACGAGTCCACACAGGAGAGAAACCATATAAATGTGAAGAGTGTGGGAAGGGTTTTAGTTCGGCCTCAAGTTTCCAGAGCCATCAGAGGGTTCACACAGGAGAGAAACCATTTCGATGCAATGTGTGTGGTAAAGGCTTCAGTCAGAGTTCATATTTTCAAGCCCATCAGAGAGTCCACACCGGAGAAAAACCATACAAATGTGAAGTGTGTGGAAAGCGCTTCAATTGGAGCTTGAATCTTCACAATCATCAAAGAGTTCACACAGGAGAAAAGCCTTATAAATGTGAGGAATGTGGGAAAGGTTTCAGTCAGGCCTCAAATCTTCAAGCCCATCAGAGTGTCCACACTGGGGAAAAGCCATTCAAGTGTGATGCATGTCAGAAGCGGTTCAGTCAGGCCTCGCATCTTCAAGCCCATCAGAGAGTCCACACCGGAGAAAAACCATATAAATGTGATACGTGTGGTAAAGCCTTTAGCCAGAGGTCAAATCTTCAAGTCCATCAGATAATTCACACTGGAGAGAAACCATTTAAATGTGAGGAGTGTGGGAAAGAATTCAGTTGGAGTGCTGGTCTCAGCGCTCATCAGAGAGTCCACACGGGGGAGAAACCCTATACATGTCAGCAGTGTGGGAAGGGCTTCAGTCAGGCCTCACATTTTCACACACACCAGAGAGTTCACACTGGAGAGAGACCTTACATATGTGACGTCTGTTGTAAGGGCTTCAGTCAGAGATCACATCTCGTCTACCATCAGAGGGTCCACACTGGAGGGAATCTGTAGAAATGTGATGTGTGGCATAGCTTTCAGTTAGAGCTTACGTCTTTGTCTCCATTGGGAAGTCCATGCTGATGACTGTGGAAATGTTCCTCAGAACTCAGAAACTTCAAAGTATCTTCCCTGGAAAGAAGCTCTCTAAAATGCTGTGTTTTTATTGAAGACTCAGTTGGGACATCAGATTTCACAGATGAGAAAAAAGTGTTTTTTCTATAAATATGATCAGTGTTTAGATCAGAGTTCCAAAGTGTCACAGTTCTCAAGATACAACACAGCAGAAGAGTCTTATTCATTCGAGTCTACCCAGGAGAGAGGCCTTACTTTAAGAAAAATATAATGATTGACACAAAATTGATGTCAACTGAAATGTAACCTCCATGTAGGGAGATTTTTTTTTTTTTAACCACTATCTCTACCATGTAGAACTGTGCTTGGCTCATAACAGGGCCCAGCAATTCGTGAAGAATGTGGAGAAAATCCCTATCACTAGGACAGATATTTGAAAATAGTGGTCAGTTTCCTGCCCTAACTACATACTAATTTATAAACAAAAGGAATCCTCCAAGTAGCCTTAATAATGATATTAAGTTCGGGAAGTATTAAAGTATAGAAAATCATGTAATACTACCATCCACGGTAATACAAATTTGGACAAAGGATTTGTCAGTGGATTCCATCTTTTATTCAGTCTCAGTTCTTTGTATAGACTGTTATCAGTTGTGTACAGTGTAAATTTTAGTATCATTAGTTTGTACTTTATAGACTGAAAAATACTGTTTTTTATTAATAATGCAACACTGCAATTTACATACTTTTGGGACCTAAATTTATTAGAGTTTAACTCTGGAAGTGTAAAAGGTAGTTACTGATGACAAAAAGTTTTTTAGTAAACTTGAATTGTTCATAATTGGTTTCTTCTCATTATTTCTATTCAGGCCAAGTCAGATTGCTTTTCTATGTGTAGTCCTTCATGCATCCAGCCGTCTTTAGAAGGAGCTTCAGCAGGTTTCAAGCACATTAATTTTGTCACATTCCTCCACATGAAATTGGAGGGGGGGGAGAAATCGGTTGAGTTTTGATCAAGTGTGTTAAATGTAACTATTTAGATGAATTGCCATTTATACAGCACTCTGTGCTCAACACCTCCTGGTGTAGGTGAACACCAAGTACCCTTTGACCTGGTAGTCCTAGTACTAGAAATTCTGCTTTGGAGATTATAACAAAAGTGAGAATATCCTGAATTCAAAAAGAGGGAAATGTCAGTAAAAGATTTGAATAAATCATGATATGTCATTGCAATATACAGCCTTCTGTGACAGGAAAAGGATGCACATTATTCATGAAAATACTAAATGAGAGGCTTCCTGGTTTGAAGTCTGTCTACCTAAAGATGTGGTTTATACGTTGAGATAACGTATGGAATGATGTGAATATGCTAACAATGATTTACTCTGGACTGGAGGGCTGGGATGATTTTTCTTCTTTAACTTTCAAAAAAAATTTACAGTGACTGATCAATTTAACCAAAGCAGTAAAACTGAAACAAAATCATGCATAAATGAAAATCCCTTATAGCTTAATCTTTCTTGATTGCCTTATCTCATAGCATGTAAGCCTGTGTTATGGATGTACACAGCAGAATGTTCATTGTTGCGTTGTTGGGAATGGCAAACTGCATTCATAAGTTGTATTGAGAAAATACTTTATGACTTACCTTTTCAGTAGAACACTACTGCCGGATGAAGTAAGAGAAGGTAAGTTTATAATTATTGGCGTTGGTAGATACCCAGGATATGCTTAGAAACTTAGGCGGAAACAGGATTTTGTATGATTGTGTGTATATGCATGTGGTGTGCATATGTACATATGTGTATCTATACGATCTTGTTACTACCTTTAAAGAGGGTAGTATAGTATTTTTTTTGTTTTACATTTCTCTTTTTGTAATGTTTTAAAAATGTTTTTAAAACCTTGGAATATATTCTAAACAACCAGAAAGGTTGGAAGAATAATACAAAAAATCCCCATATTCCTTGGAGGTCTCTAATGTGATTGCTGTCAGACCTGCTCATTCCCATGTCTAGTGCCTGAGGTGAGAGAATGCCACAGCTTTGGTTCTTCAGGCATGCGGCCTCTTTAGCATAGTGACTTCACAGTCTGGATATTACATGGTAGCACAAAGCTACTATCTTGGGAAAAGCCAGCATCATATGTCCTTTTCTAATCTAGCCTTGGAAATTATAATGTAACTTCTGCCTCAGTTACTAATAGTTCGCTGGGCTAGCCACAAAAGCCTATCCATGATCAGGGAGAAAATAAAAGAATTTGTCAACGTTTTAAGACCATTATGCACTGATATAGTAATTTCCTAATCTACAGAGTTTATTAAAATCTCAATTGTCCTATAAGATGTTTATAGCCTTTTCTATTTTAGGATCCAGTCTATAAAATGTATTGTGCCCTGCACTTAATTTTCATGTTTATTTAGCCTTTAATCTGTATTAGTTCCACAGCCTTTTTTTTTTTCATGAAATGGATATTTTTGAAGAGTACAGGCCAGTTATTTTGTAGAACATCCCTAAGTTTAGGTTTGATTCGTCATGATTAAATTCAAGTTAAATGTTCATGGCCTGAGTACTACACAAATGATACATACTTCTCAGTGCGTCACAACAAACACGTTGCATTTGTTTTGTTGGTAATGTTAGTTTTTTTTTTA
>CAUYQG010086443.1:0-12151 GCA_963574415.1 Tarsius wallacei
TTTATTGTAGAGATGAGGTCTCACCAAGTTGCCCAGGTGGGTCTCGAACCCGCGGGCTCAGGCAATCCACTCACCTCAGCCTCCCAAGGCGTGGGATTACAGGCTGAGCCACCGAGCCCAGTTGGTCCACTTTTTTCATACTGTTTCTGCTATTTTCTTTTCATCATAGTCTAAACAACCACTGGGCCAACATATAACCTTAAAACCTTTGCAAAGCCAGCTTCTGGAGAATGTGGTTTTTTTCTCTCCTTGTGATGGTCAGTGAGAGGTCACTCCCCTTGCCCCTGGAGAATGGGCTGATCTCTTAGACAGAGGAGGTACAGAGTGGTGGGCCACATGAACAGGGACAGAAGAAGTCAGTCTGTAGTCCAAGAGGAGATGGACCAGAAGTGGAGCAAAACAGAGGAGAAAGCAAGAATGCCGAGTTGGGTGAAGATGTTCAGAAAACTTAGTTCCCTTTCCCCTGGAAACCCGCCTGGTCCCTGAGTTCTGGCCCTATGAGACAGTTTTCTGTCCTAGAATAAACTCCCCCTTTTGTTTAAGCTGGCTCCAGAGGGCTTATATATGCACAACCAAGAGTCTACATCTCAGGGCTGAATGGAAGCTGGGTCAGTGGCTGGAGTCATTCTGTAAATGAAGTCCCTTGTGAGCACTGGTCGCCACCAGGGTCTGCAGAGCCACTGTGGTTAGGATGAGGAAGGACAGGTGTATGGGGGTCTGCAGGGGAGGTGGAAATGAACTAATTTACAGCTCAGCTATGGTGTGCAGGTGCTCTATATTCATTCTACTTAATTCTCACAGTTAACCCCCACGCAGTAGATGCAAGCCCCATTCTACAGTCAGCTAGTAAGCAGTGGAGTTGATCTGAACCCTCCTATGCATGACTCCAAAGCTAGTGCTCTTTCTATTGCTCCAGGCAGTCTCCAGGTCTAGGGTAGACACCAGAATCTTGGTGCACAACCTGTCCTCTGTAGCAGATATGCTGGCTTTTTTGGACTGCCAAGATGGGTGGAGAACTGAAAGCTGATGGTGGTGAAAGCACATCAAAGAGCCCACAAACAGTCCCCAGTCTGGCAGCAAGTACTCAAGGGGACATATTAGACTCCCAGCTCACGAAGCCACCAAACTCTTACAAAGACCTCAGAGCAGTACCACCCTATTTAGAATGTAGTTGCCCACAAGAGTTTGCCATGGCTGTGGGATGCTACAAGGCTACTGGTAAGAGGCCTTATGGCATAGTGGCCAATGAAGCAGGTTGCTTGAGCCAGATTGTCTGTGGGTCATACTCGGACTCCTTCAATTTCTGGCTGTGTGACCTTGGGGAAGTTACTTAACCTCTCAGTTTCCTCATTGGTGAAATGGGGTTAAAAATAGTACCTCATTCACTATGCTGCTGTGACAATTACATGAATTAATACATGTAAAGTAATTAGAACAGTGGCTGGTAAATAACATTAATAAATGATACATATTATATCATGAGTCCTCAAATCTTCCAGGAAGCTAACTTCCCCCTAGAAACAGCTCTCTGAAATCTAGAAATCAGGGGCTATGAGCTGAGGAAAAGCAGCAGAGAGAGAAAAAGGGAAGTCGAGCCCTGAAATGCTGATGGGGCTGACATCTGCAGCACCAGCCTCATGCCAGCCTCTGTGCCAGTCCTTACCCACACAGCATCTCACCCAACCTCCCGGATTTGGGAGCCGGGAAGTCTAATCCCTATTTTACCAACAAGGAGGCTGAGGCTCAGGCAGTTAAGTGGCTTATTCAAGATCAACAGTTAGTGACAGAGCCAGGATTCCCCATCAGAAGGGCCCAGAAGAACAGCTTATCCCAGGCTATTTCCAACCCCCATTCTTCTGGACCATTCTAGTCATCCTCATCTCAGCCACCTCTGCACTCCTCCTTCCTGCACACCTGGGGAGACTTCCCTAAGAGACCTCCTGTGGCTCTGCCCAGCAGGAGACATGACACTTGTATCCTAACTACTCATCTGTGTGGATCTACTTCCCACACTAGACGGTTAGGGTCTTGGGAGGCAGGGTACGGCCAGACAGTTGGCACTCAAGAACTGCTAAGGAGGGCAGGAGAGAACCGATTCCTATAGGCCTGGCCTCTCAGGACCACTGCAAGGCAACCTAAAGGTTCTAGGATATCGAGAGGGCAAGGGGAGCAGTGTTGCTACTTGTGCGACAGTGGAGTCTAGTGGCTAAACGTATGAACCTGAATCAAGCCTTGGTTGAATCTCAGCTTTACCATGGACTTACCACATGCCTTTGGGCAAGCTATTTGGCCTCCCTTAGGCTCCCCTAAGCTTACTCATCTCTAAATCTTGTAAAATAGAGGGGTTACCAGCCAACAGAAATGTATCAGTAGGGCCATGGTTGTTAATATATATATATATATATGAAACACTCTCTTACATAGGTAAATAAGTGCTTCTTTGAGCCCTTGTGCTCGCCCTGGTCCTGGTCACCTGGTCCCTTCCTCTGGAACCCTTACAATCCAACAACCACGGAGTTAACACCTGGCATTAATAGGGCGACCCCAGGACTCCTCCAGCTCTGTGACCTGTGATGGTTGTTGAATATTTTGCAAACGACCCTAGAATAATATCTCATTGTGAGGATACGATGGGTTTACACAAACAAAGTGCTAACACAGCTGGCAAACAGTGCCCAGTTAATGTTAGTCATTATTGCTGCTGATGTCCAATGACTCAGACACATCTGTGAGTGTTAAATAGCCCCCACAGGGCCTCAGAATGAAAGTGCCTAACCTATCTTCAGAGTTCATGGCCTTGGCTAGAGTCTTGGGGGCTGAGTACTTCCAGGGAGCCCAGTTACTGCAGCCAGGCCCAAAGTTACATGCTGGGTTGAGGAACCTCAGAAAGTTCTAGGGTGCCAAGCACGAGGGCCTGGCCCTGGTGCTCCCAGAAACCAGCGGGTTCTTTGACAAAGACAGCAGGAACAACAGCCTATCCACACTGCCTGTCGTGCAGCAAGCAAACCCCATCAGTGGGCAGAGTGTCGGCAGCAGGAGGGCTGAGCCCTGTCCCTGAGGTTGAGAGCAGTCACCCCCTGTGGCTGCTGCCATCCACCGTGGCAGTGGGAGCAGCCTGCTGCTTTCCTGGCTGTTGTAACTCCCTTCCCCGGTGCTACAGCCAGGGGCAGGATGACAGGAGACCATGCTGTGAGGGCTGCAGCAACATCAACCCAGATACCACATCACCATCAGGGTCTTATGGGAACATTAAGACAGTCCGGCAGTACCTGCACCCCATGGCAACCCTTGAACTCTAGGACAACACTTCACAGGGACACCTAGACTCCATGGCAAAACCAAATCCTCTATGGCAAAACATCCTACCTCTTGTAACAATGGATCCCATGGCAACACCCAAGCACGGCAGCTGGAACAGTGGGTGGCATCCCAAAGGAATGAGGAAGAAGACAAAGTGTAGGGTAAGAGGAACCCTCAACCCCTGCAGGCTCTCCTATTCCAGTGCAGTCTGCTTCTCTCTCCCTGAGAGACCATCTGCTCTGAAGGCTCCAAACCACCCGCCCCAATCTAATCCTCCTAATTTCAACCAAAGTTGATAACCTTTAAAAAGCTCCTCAACTTCCAGCTCCATCAGGAAGACTTCCTGGATTGAACAAGTAAACTAGCCAAAATGTGGCCTCATATTACCTATAGCTGACTCTGAATAGTATGCAATTGAAAAACTCTACTGCCTAGTCCTAAATAGGTTTAATGTCTTGGTTCTGCTTTAGGTAATCTGGTTCATGCCTTGCCGTGGGTTGTGGGATTGTCTTGGGCAGAGCTGTCCCCAGGGCTGGGGCAGTGGAGAAGCGATCCCTGAGCAGAACTAAGGCAACAGGGCCTAATCAACACCCAGGACATGGTACCTGGAACAGCCTGGTAGCATACCAAGGGAACAGAGGAAGACGAAGGCTTGAGTTTAGGGTAGGAGTTCAGTAAGGGGTACCTTTATTCCCTCAGAGCTGCTGCTAATCTGAAGAACAATCTCTGGTCACGTGGGCATCCTCTCCCTTGGTCCATCCCACATGGACACTGCAGGAGCTGTATGAGCAGCTGTCTCTTGAGCAAACAGATGCAGACCTTAGGAGGCCTTGGGCTGGCTGATCTCCTCAGTCAGCAACCTCCGCAAGGGCCAGTGGGCACAGCACTCTTTAGGGAACCCTCTGGGGGCAAACCCTGATTGCTCTCCTCCATTCAGATGCCTACCCCATGTCTCCAGTCGAGTCTCAGTGCACTCCATTTCAGATCAGACAAGAACCCCTCAACTGCCTTTCTGGCCTCATCCCGTCTTTCACCTCCTTCCCTACTCTCCTCCAGGCAGACTCCTCACCACCTTCCACCAAGCCCATATTTACCTCCTCCTTTCCTTTTCTAGTTTCTTCCATCCCTACTACCAGAATCCTACTTTTTTTTCAAAACTCACTTCACTTCTATAGAGCATCCCCATCCCTGCCCGCCTCACATGTACCCCTACACACCGACTCTAGTTCCAGGTAGCCTTGCCCTCCTTAGTCACCCTTTGTTTTTACTGCATGCCACGTTCTGCCTCGCAGCGGAGACAGAGTGGATCATTCTTATCTCATCAACTAGCCTTTTAGAAACCAGCAGGCAGGGCCCCAAGTCAGTCTCAGGAGCACAATGTTTTGCCTACACTGACTGCTTACAAGTTGCTCCTGAATTAAATGGAATCAAACTCAATGTTTGGGAGAATCTTGAGGCGTCTGGAAGCAGGTTATTCATAGGGTTTAAGTTCAAATTCTGGCTCTGTTCCTCACCTGCTTTACTGGCTTTGGGAAGATTACCTGCGGTTCAGTGCCTCAGTTTCCCCATTGTAAGTACCAGGATCACAGGACTATTGTGAACATTAAGTGACTTACGATATTTAAGGAGCAAGGACAATGCCTCTTATATACCAAGTGATTGATAAATGTTATTAATTATTATTAGATTATTACATTCTTGAGCTCTTGCTTCCCCCTAGGAGAGTCAGGTCCCATGGTTCCAGAAGGCAGCTCCTCAGTCTGGGCATGTTGAAATCCTAGGCTCATGGCAACTTAAGGATCCTGCAGAGAGGAGGCAGGGTCTTCTGGGTAGCTGCCAGGTTTCTCAAAAGGGAAGGGTCTGTTTAGTGGGTCACCAAGGGCAAAGGGAGCCTGTGTCCTCAGAGTCTGAGGAGTAACCAGCACTTACAGTGCTTTTCTGGGAAAGAAGCCAAGGAGTCTGAACCCCTGCAGTCTCTGCCTAGGGGTCTGTTTAAGGGAAGTTGTTCCACCATGGTCATATTTCAGACTCTAAACTTGCTTGCGTACATGCACACACACAAATCCACCTTTAGTATGTGCATATGTGCTGAAGGCCAGGGAGTGTGCATTTATATGTACTGATCCGTGTGAACACATGCCATTCACTGCAAACCTGTGTTCACACCCTGACACCCAACCTCACCCAAGTTCTAGGAATTTATGCCGTGTGCCATACAACCTGTTAATCCAATACCTCTCGTCACACTTGCCCAGTCTTGTTCTCTCAACATCCACTACCTTCCCACTTGGTCAAGGTCAGAGTTTACAACACTGGCTCCCCTTGGAAATGCTTAGAACTTATGACACTCTGAGAAGCTCAGAGTGAGTGCTGCTGCCCAGAAATTAGAAGGCTATGGAGAAACCACCCTCTCCGCTGGCCCTGAAATGTGTCATTGAGATGTCTAAAATAGATTCCAGGATGGCTCAGGCCAAGGCCCAGTCCCTGCCTATCCCTGGCTGCCTTGCTGAGGTTTGGCTGGAGCAAAGTTGGAGAATTGTGTGTCAAACACACGATATACAACAGTGCTGGCAGCGAGAGCCTGGAATCTCCTGGAGCCAGAACTTTTAGGGGTGAACCTGTCACCTGTAGATGGGCTGTACCCTACAATCTCCCATCTCCACCTAAGCACAGAATGGGCTTTAGGAGTTGGGGGAGACTCCCAGTAGGTCCTCATTCTCCTCCAATAGGAGTTTCACCCCCGCAGTATGACCCTCCAAATGCCAGAGGCATAAAGTCTTAGAAAAAAAGGTGCTTATAAAAGATGAAAAGCACCGTAGGCCACCCTGCTTAGCCCAGGCACATACTGCTGTGCCCAGATGGACAGCCATGCTGGTCACGCCCTGTTCCTCCCTCAGCCTCCAGCTGGAAGACAGAAATAGTTCCTGGGACATCTTCCCTTTCTACCCCGATCTCTGTTGGTCAGAAGAAAGAAGAAACCTGTATTCATGGAACAATGTAGAGCTGAACCCAGGAGGCACTGGTCCTGCTTCCTACAGAAGGCCCATCCCAGGCAGTGTGGGAGAGGGTGTGGGAAGTGGTGACTGCCTCGAAGGCTGACCCAGCAGTTCCATGGGCTCCTATCAGAGGGAGCCTGCCCACGCAGGGCCAGTGAGCTGGGCCTGGCCCCCCAGCCCTTCCTGTGCATGAGAGAGAAAGCTACAGGCTCCGGGGACATCAAACACATTTGGGTAATCCAAACAGGGTGTGGGGGGGAGGTCAGCCAGCGTAAATGAGAAACATGTGGCGTCCATTTCCCCTCCGCTGACTGGCTAGCACTAGGCTCTCCAGGCAAAGAGAGAAGGCTTTGGGAAGGAGAGCTGCCTGCCTGGGCCAGGAGAAAACACAGCCAGGTGCTGTGGGTCCCCAGTAGGGAGCCACTCTGAGATGCAGACATTATGAAGAGATGGGGGTAGGGTCCAGGTGGGGAACTGGGCTCCACTGGGTCTGGGAATCAGGGTGAACTGGTCAGCATTCTCCTCCTACCAGGTATTGCTCCAAAAGAAAAGCCAAATGGAAGAAAAATGGAAGGAGGAAGCGAAGGGACAAAAGATGAAATGAGCATGGATAGGTGCTTGACCTCAGATATAAGAAAGAAGAGTCTGTATAAGGCAGGCTGGCTTCATCTACAAGGATCCAGAGAGCAAATCTGAGCCCATAGGTGGAAATTCTCAGAAGACAGAATCTTGGATCAACAGAAGAAAGATCTTTCTAATAATAAGTGCTTTCTAGGAAAATAAGGTGGTGAGCCCTCTGTCACTAGGAGTGTGTAAACAGAACACCCACCTGCCTATAATGCTATAGAGGGATTAATTTTGGCTTTAGGTGGGTGGCTTAACTAGATTATTTCCATTCTGGAGTTCTATGAGATTCCAGAGAAGGGTGAGGGAGGTGGACAGCTCTGCAGAGAAAAAGGGACTTTACTCCACCCCCTCCCCCGCAATTCAGGGAGACACTGCAGTGTGCTGCAGAGATGGCGAAGCGGCAGGGTGCTGCGCTGCAGTTGTGGACCCTGGGGGCTCTGCTCAGCCTGGTCAATGCAGCACTGGCTCCGCTTAAGACCCATGAAGCAGCCTGCACCTTCAGCCCTTGAGGTCAGAGTCCTTGAGGTATGGTGTGTGCGCGCAGAGGGATAGCAGCAGAAAAGGGCAAGATTGGAGGTCAGCGAAAAAGGAAGGATCTGGTGTTGGCAGCCTGGGGCAGGAGCAGCCCGTACAGGGTGGGCAGCTGTGGGCAGCTGTAGCTACAGTATCAGACTGGGCGAGAAAGTAGGGAGGGATGGAAAAAGAGGGAAGTGTCAGGAAACACCCCAGGATTCCGGTGACATGGTCCTATTACCCATGCAGTCAGGGTCTGCAAGAGGCCTGTGGCCTCAGGCTGGAGCCACCAGTTAAGGATGGAAAAGGGCACCTCCCTGGGTCAGTTTATGCTTCAGGAGCCAGAGCTTCTCTGGTTACTTCTGCTCCATCTGTGTCTTCTCCCCAGAGCAGAGGAACTGCCCCTGAGACCTATGCATCCATCCACGTGTCACTCTCAGAAGCAGAGCTGTGGGCTGCCCCATGAGAACAGCTTCGGCTGCCGCCATCTGAGCAAAGCAATGCCCACAAGAGAGGAGCAAGGCCTGGGTAGGAGCCCAAGCCTAGCCCTGGAAGCAAACATTCTGAACATGATGAGAAAAGAAAGTGCTCCTCAGTGCTAAACTTGAGACAGGAAAGAGGCCTCACAGCTCAAGGGTTTTGCGCCCGTTCCTCTCACCTGCATGCATACCACTCACTTGCAGGCCCCAACTCTTGCCACAGCCCTTCCTTCAGCTTGGGATTCCACAAGCATGTTCCAGCACTACTGCTGCTGCCCAGGGGAAAGGCAAAAGTGAGCTTTATTCTCATTCTCCTGCTAGGCCTCGGAATCCCCTGGAGGGAATCAGGAGTGGAGTCTCTGACATGAGGGTGCTGGATAAGCAGGTATCACCTATCTGTTCTGGGCAGCAGTTCTCTGGAGAATTCATGGTATCTCCTGTACCCACCCCCACCCCTCAATGCACTGAACAAAAAGGAAAAAGGGTGTTTGTGAAGTAATTTCTATCCCCCACTGCTCAAAGCATCCCAGAACATATTCTCTGGAGTAACCCCTTCCATCCCACAAAAAACCCCACAACAACCAATTGGCTTCCTGCCTTTCTTCCTCATTTGTTTGGCCTGCGCTTCTGAGGGCCTAACTGTTGTCAGGGCAACCCCTGTGTGGGTCCAGACACCTTCCTGGAGGAAATGGGACTAGGAACTCCAGGTTCTTGGGTTGTTTTACATCCTGACCTTGGGCAGTCTTAGCTGTCCTACTTTGATCCCTTTTCCTGGAAGACTAAACAGAGAAATCTAACCATTTGGGGAGTCAACAGAATAATTTTGCTTTGGGATCCTTAGGCCTATGGTTAATGAGGTAGGAAGAGTGTGTAATTTAGGAAGTTACTGTAGTACAGAGGGACCCTGACTTATGATGATTCGATTTCTGATTTCTCAACTTTCACGATCATGTGAAAGTGATATACAATCAGTAGAAACTACTTGGAGTACCCATGCAACCATTCTGTTTTTCATTTTCAGTACAGTATTCAATAAATTACAGAGATAGCCAACACTGTATTGCAAAATAGGCTTTGTGTTAGATGATTTTGCATAACTGTCGGCTAATATTAATTGTTCTAAGCACATTTAAGATAGGTTAGGCTCGGCTATGATGTTTGTAGGTGAGGTGTATTGAATACATATTTTTATTTAGTCAGAGTCACACTCTGTCACCCAGGCTGGAGTGCAGTGGCACCCTCACGGCCATCACAGCCTTGACCTGCTGGGCTCAGGTGATTCTTTTGCCTCAGCCTTCCAAGTAGCTGGGACTACAGGCACATGCCACCAGGCCTGGCTAATTTTTATTTATTGCAGAGATGAGGTCTCGCCATGTTGCCCAGGCTGGTTTCGAACCCATAGGCTCAGGCAATCCACTCATCTCTGCCTCCCAAAGTGCTGGGATTATAGCCATGAGCCACTACACCCTGCCATTGAACACATTTTTTTTTTTTTTTTGAGTTGGAGTCTCACTCCATTGCCCCGACTGGAGTGCAGTGGCTGCTTCCGGCCACTGCAGCCTCGACCTGCTGGGCTCCAGCGATCCTTCCGCCTCAGTCTTCCAAGTAGCTGGAACTACAGGCATGTGCTACCACACCCGGCTAATTTTTTGATTTATTGTAGAGATGAGGTCTTGCCAAGTTGCCCAGGCGGGTCTTGAACCCGCGGACTTAGGCAATCCACTCACCTCAGCCTCCCAAGGCGCGGGATTACAGGCTGAGCCACCGAGCCCGGCTTGAATACATTTTTAACTTATGATATTTTCAACTTATGATGGGCTTAACAGGATGTAACCCCATAGTAAATTAAGGTGCATCTGTATTTAATTGCTCTTTATTAATATAGGTTCTCTTTAAGCCACCTGGAACATTTGCAAGGTCTGATTACTTTAATCTGCACCTGCCCTTCCCATCCTGTGGGGTAAGGATGAGCCACAGGAGAGTCTCTTCCACTCAAAAATGGGGAAATTGAGTCCCAAAGAAGGTTACAAAGCTTAGGACTCCTAGACAGGAAACCCAGGAATGCAGTCTCCAGTTTAGCCCCAGACCCAGGTCAAGGGCCTGGTAGTCTTTCCTCCAGGAGCCAAACTGCTTGATGTGACTACTGGGCCAGGATCCAAAGGCATCTGATTCCTGGAATTGGCGCCTCAGTCTTCCAAGTTTCTAGGGTTTCCCAATGGGACCCTAGTTACTTGGCAGCCTCCAAGGCTAGGAAAGGGACAGGGAACCTGCCTACACCAACTGGGACCCCAGCTGATTTCTGGGAAGGGGATGATCAGGTTTCCATTCTTCCCTTTTATTCCAGAAAGACTGATTTGGGGCGCCTTTCTTCCATTCCACCCCCGCCTGAGAAACTGGGTCTTGGCAGCTTCTTGGGTCAGTCTGGGATGGTATGAGAGAGTGAGTGTAACTAGACACTGAGTCTCACAGGTGGGAACAAATACCCAGTGTCTTCAGTCGCCGTCCTGAAACATCAAGGCAGTCATTCTCCCCAGAGACCAACCTGCTGTCCACTGAGGGCTTGTCCTCACACCTAAACACCTTCATGGGCTCTGGGAGACTGATCCTCTCTGTTGTTACCCTCCCCTTCCCCCAAGCAGTCTGTCCTCCACTGTTCACACATAGAAAAGCTTTGCCTGGAGATCACCATCTCCTCTCCTCCCCTCCCTGCCACCATTTGATGTCAAGCTCTGCCCTCTAGGGCTGGAACCACTGCCACGCCCCCCCCCCCTCCACACACACACACTCCACTCTCAGCTGGAGACAGACCAGCATATTTGGCAATTTCCACTTCCCCCCGCCAGAGAGCTGACCTCAGGTCCTCGGTAGGGTCACCACATCAGCTCTGGTGGCCCATGCCCAGCAGACACAGCCTTGTGCAGTCCCCTCTTTGCCCTAACTCTCCCATCTCTCAAGCAGGTATCCTAGGAAGAACTATGACTTTGGATTCAGGAGATAAATGCAGAATCTCCCTTCTACCATTAATGCATGGATGACTTTAAAGTCCTCAATCCTTTTGACCCTGCATTTCCCCAGCTGGGAAATGGAGGTGTTCTCTGCTCACCTGCAAGGTTGCTGAGAGGTCCCTAAGTGTGCTTTGAAAGGGAATAGCTGCTGAGCAGGAATAAGGGACCATAGCTCAGCTTCTCCTCCTGTCCTGTCCTCTACCCCCCTCCCTAGACAGCTCAGGACTATTTGTCAGGGTTTCTGTAATCACCACCTCTTGAGAAGCAACTAAGAGGGCTTCAGAGGGAAAGCTTATGGGGCAGTGTGGGGACTTCCGGGTCTGCGGAGGGCCCAGATCAGCTAAGTCATCCCAAACAGGTAAAGCCCTGAGCTTGAAAATGGGTCTGTACCCTCCACTATCCTGTGCCCCTGACACTCCTTTACCCTCCCCATGTGCATCTCTCTGTCTCTCTTTCTCTCTCTCTCTCTCTCTCTCTCACACACACACACACACACACACACACACACACACACACACAATGTCTTCCTCTCCCACCCTCCTCTCAGTCCCTAAGCAGGCCTCCCCTTTCCAGATCCTCTCTGTCACAAGGTCCAGTTTCATTTGCTCCATAGCCCTCCCCAAAGCCCCCTTGGCGCCTAGAATTTTTTTTCTTTGTCTGTCTTGCCCCAATAGACTGTAAGTTCCTTGAGGGCAGGGCCTCTGACAGAGCCCAGCACTGACCACAGGAGCAGCACTCTCCCTTTGCAGTGAGGCTGCCCAGTCAGCTTCTCGCCCACCACCATCCCCACTTTCAGGAGGGGCTCTCAGAAGGAAAAGCCCACTCTTCCTTTTGCCCTTGTTGGGTTTCCTGATTGCCTCTGCAATGCCCATTTGAGGCCTCCTACGTGAGGATCGGTTCTCAGGAGGTTCAAATCCTTGCCATGGTCAGAGGACCCTCATCCTGGCCCACACCGGAGTCAGGGTCCCTGGGAAGACTGCTGCAGGCCAAACCG
This sequence comes from Tarsius wallacei, assembly GCA_963574415.1. Lineage (NCBI taxonomy): Eukaryota > Metazoa > Chordata > Mammalia > Primates > Tarsiidae > Tarsius > Tarsius wallacei. The sequence goes on from CAUYQG010086443.1 coordinate 11,915, forward strand.
GTCTCCTCCAGCTTCGCCTTCTCCAGGGCCTGCAGGCCAGCTCTGCCATCCATCCCCACCCGCCAAGCTCGTCACTCCAACCGCAGCCCGTCACTCGGCCCCGCCCCTTCACATGCGCATGGACACGCCCCTTCCCAGCCCCCAGCGGGCAGGCAGCCTACCGGGTACCCGGGAAGCTCGGGTCCCTCGGCGCCAGAGGACCCACATCCCAGCCATCGCAACAAGTCCACGCAGCCG